>SRLM01000327.1:1121918-1317905 GCA_015708895.1 Populus ilicifolia | reverse complement strand
CATAAAGCATTTTTAAAAGTTTATTTGAAAATGTTTTTGGATGTTTGGTTATTATTATTTTTTAAATAATTTTTTATATTAAAATATATATTAATAATTTTTTATTTTTTAAATTTATTTTTGATATTAATACATCAAAATAATTTAAAAATACTAAAAATATATTAATTTGAAATTAATAAAAAAATAAATAAAATTTAATTTTTTTAAAAACACATTTAAAACATACCAACAAACAGTGCGTTAAGTATCCTTCATCACAATTAAGCGTTAATCATGGATGTGATTAGGGTGACAACCTTGTTAATCGCGAGCCATTATTCTGCCATTGTCTTATTAGCCGCCTTATGATCTCCTACGTGTTTGAATAGTATTTAATTTTTTTAAAAAAAAATAATTATTTTTTTAAATTAATTTGATTTCTTATGTTAAAAACAAATTTTAAAAATAAAAAATTATTATTTTTATATATTTTCAAGTAAAAATCACTTCAATGTGTGTTAAGTATTATAATGATTTTTAAAATAATTTTTTATTTTATTTATAATATTATCACATTAAAAATACTAAAAAATATACGTGACAATAAAAAAAAGACTGTAAGAGGTGAAAAATGCTTGAAATTATTTCTTGCAATTATTTAAGATAAGGGGAGGGCATATGTTGGCACTTCGAAGGGCAAAATTCATTGAATATTTGGCTGTGGAATCCTTGCAATGGTAGTCAACCATACAAGAGATGCACGGTAAGGAATAATAGCAATAATAATAATAATGTAGCTATTTAATTTTATATTCTGCTGTTTATTCAGCCATGTTGGGATGCTTTTCACAAGGGTAGAAGTTCCGAGGCTTGTCCCATGCAAATCAGAGAACATGAACTTAAACTTCACGTTGGCAGTTTTGGATCCATTGATTCAGGTCATTCTGCGTATATTGCAGCAGGCCTATCCTTACCCTCTGAAGCAAGTAAAAAAAAAACAGAGAGAGAGAAAGGGATCATTGCAGCTTATATGACGATAAGAGCAATTGTATCCAAACCTTGGGACTCTAAATCAGGTTGAATGAACTGAATATCTTTAGCTGTCATGCAACATCATGATTTTTCTATAATTTTAATACCCGTACTTTATTAGAGTTTGGATTATTGGATTTATGGGTTTTCAAGTCCAATTACATTTATTGTTATTATTTAAAGATATTTTATTTTAATTTTTTTATAAATCTCTTGAATTTGATCTCATTGAGTTAAGAATAGATTTGACTAGATTAACTAGATAATAAATAAAACTTCAAATCAATGTAAAAAAAAAAAATTCAAATTAAACTAAACTAGGAGTCTCAACACATTATTGGAATGGTAGGTTAAAGAAATGAAAAGGGAATGTTATCTTGTTTTTCTTTAATTTCTGAGTACCCAAACCAGCCGACAAGACCATAAACCTTGAACAACCAAATGCAGATAATCCAGATCACAGAATAATACATAAAAAGTATGCTAGTAACGACCAAAAATCAGGGCATATCCCTAAAATTCAACACTAACTACGTAGATCTGAGTTTTGGAACGTATACAGAGGCAAGAAAAAGATATCCAAAAAGGAAGAGGACGGCGGTCCCTCAAGACCTGCGGCCCGAGCACGGTCGTCCACATGAAGATGATCAAGGAATAGATGAGTCTGAAACTGAAGGAAGGCCTACTCTCATGCGCTGTTCATTATTATTATTTCAAGCTAGAAGGCCCACATGCCCTCTGTTCTTCTTGTTTACCCTCGCCCCTCTTCCGCCGGGTCCCTCGGCTCCTGATCACCTGGCTCTCTTCCTCATGGCATGTTTCTTTCACTCCTTTAAACATGGATCATCTTTTTAATTCTACAGGCAGCTCTTTGTTTGCATCCTGGGGGTTTTTGGTCTTTTGGGCTTAGGGCATTAGGCATTTATGGAGGATCTTTGTTGATTTTTCAACTGAAGTTTCTACCTTTGCTAGTTCGAGAATGCAGGTAAGAGACAAGGGGATGCTCATGAATTTTATATATTTTTGTTTTGTTTCTTTGCCACAGCATGTTTTCGAGCATTGTTATGTGAAAAAAATAGTGTGATTGATCAAAGAATCTGGTTTGTCAAGGACCAAACTAGTCTATTATAGGTTAAAAAACGTTCATTATCAAGGTTTTAAAGCACAAAATTATTGCAATATGAAGAAAAGTTCACAGAAGGGACAAAACCCGCCATCTTTCATAAGAACGAGGGACTAGTTCGAAATTGGGGAAGACTGGCTGATCACATGGTACTGGGTATGAGGTTACTTGTTTACATGTCACAATTATGTCAAAGCCAAAAAATTAATAATAAGACACACGAAAAGGCTATAAAATATATCCTAAATTAATATTTATAACGTCAAAGGATTGGTCTGTTGATTAAAAGTTAACGTACCTTTTTTGTAATCACTGTCATTTAAATATCAATTTACTAGAAACTCCAATTAAGTTTTAATTCCGAAATGATGAATGGTTTGTTTTATATTGGATTGTAGAAATAAACTTTGTTTTAATATTCCAGAGATATCCTAAATATTAACAAAACAAAAAACTAAAATGGAATGGAATAGGGTTTTAGTTCACCCTTCTCGTAAAATATTATTCATCTTAATCTTGATATTGTTTTTTCTAATTTATTTTTTATTTTTATTTTTTAATATTAAATTTATTTAAGAATAAGCTTCATAATTATTTTTAATAAGATTGTTTCAGTTTTACAAACTTGACCATGAATTTGACTAATTAACTTAGTTGACTTGAGTTTTTTTTAAAAATTTATAATTAATTTTTTATCTCAATTTTATCTTTAAATATTGAATTGATTGGAAATCATGCTTTATGATTTGTTTTGGTTTGCTTTCTGTCAGGCTATACTTATCTCACAACTCAAGTTATGAATGGCATAATTAGCTTATATTAACTCAAGCTATTTTTTTATGTTTTTTAATCCATTTTTTATTTTTAATTTCAACTATATCCTTCAACATTAAATTTATTGAAATAAACTTCATAATTTATTTCAATTTATTTTCTATTGAGCTATCTCAATATTATATTTCAAGTCATGAGTTTAAATGATTAACTCCAATTAACTCAAATTATTTTTTATTTTTTTAATGATTTTATCTTTATCTTTATCTTTTAATATTAAATTTATTGAAAATTGAGTTTCATGATTTGTTTTGATTTATTTTTTATACTATTATCATAGTCTCATGTTAAGATACTTAGATTGAGAGGTTAACTCGAATTGAGCTAAATCAATCTAATATATTTTTGTTTTAATAATTATAAAATAAATTTAATTTAAATATTTATTATGAATCAAATTATACTTTCAGTTATTATTTAAATTATCTTCAAACTCATAAAATTGATTTCGTGGTATCCGAATAATTACATAGATAAAGATTTGTTAGTTAATCAACTAATAACATGTTCTTCTCTATCGACAAACAAAGACTAACTATTTTTTTATTTAATTGACTAATGGCAAACCCAGTTCATTCCCATTTTTCCTAACCGATTATATTTCACGTTATCGTGAAACTGTTCTTATAAATATATTATTAAATATTCATTTAAAGATATGGGTTTTGATCACATTTGACCATCAAATTAAACTACAAACCCTTTAGAAACTCAAATGCATTAATTTATCTTTATTAAATTCCACGACGGGATATTTATTTCATATATTAAGACATTCACTTAGTTTTTCTAATGGTTGAGATATTGGTTTTTGGATTAAGCTTTATATAGTAAAAATACAATTTTCCATAATTAATTCATAGATTTTCTACACTCATATGCTCTGAATTAAAAGAAATTATAGTCATCTATTTTCCCATGATAAATTACAGGACGACATTCAGATAAAAGGTGGACATCCATGTCTTGGCTTGCATAAGCTATGGGAAGGGAAATCATGTGACCATGAACAGCATCTGTCTTCATCTTCTACCAAAAGACACGTCAAGATCTTGGTTTCATTATCGTAAACACAATTAAAATGTATGTATGATACATGTCAGTCTTGCTATTTCTTTCAAATCCAAGGGCTTTTTTGCCTCACGGCATGCATATAAGCTCATGCTCTCTCCCTTCTTTGCACTACATGCCTCCTCCTCCTCTCTTCTCTTTCTTTCCCTTGGACAAGAAATTGTGAAGGACTTGAAATGAGAGGAGCCGCCGTGTTGTTGTCGGTGCTGCTGTTTGCCACTAATTGCCACTTTGCCTTCTCTTTCATGGAAGGTAAGCTTCAGAGCTCGAAGACACTTGCATATGTCTTCATGATGTGCATTGTTTACACAACCTTAAACACAGTAGCTAGCTAGTAGCTACTACCCACCATGATGTTCCACCAAAAACCCACCTGGTTTCATCGTTTTGACCCTTGATAGGATCATCCAAAGCATTTTGGTCCTCATTAATATAGTTGGCAAAGTCTGTTGTGCACGAATCTCTAGGTAGGTCTCGCACAGCCATATTTTGCACCTTGTTTGCTATTTTCTAGTCCCTAGAGTAGTGATTAATCAGTACCAATTCATCTTTTTTCGCCATTCTTGACCTTGTAAATTGCTTAGACACACACAGTCTGTTCCAGCAAAATTTAGAGGTTTCGATTCTTGCAATGATGAAGATGTTCAAAAACAGAGTCGCCATTAAGTTCAATAGATCAAAATACTGGTTTTTTCTTAGTGGTTTGATTCTGCTTCAAGTATATCTATGGCAGTTTTTGTTTTCACGGTACAGCTATATTTAAAAAAAAAATTCTATTCTTTTATGGCAGCTTTTCTTTTCTTCAGATTATTTTTTTAAAATCATTTTGAATTGCACTACTGTAGCTCATCTTTTGTAGAAAGCATAAAGGACATTGCATTCCAGGCTGAGCCAGTGAGGCACGTGATCCTTAAATTGTATACAGCACCAGTCGTACCACCTTCCTACTTATAGCCTATAACACGTCACTCGTCCCTTTACCAAAATATTTTATACATTTTTTGCTCCTGTCCTTTTCTTCCTTTCTAGCTTCCCCCGCTCCCTTTTTTTACTAAGATTTCACATATAATTTAGATATTATTCAATTCAACATGACCTAAGGTGATCATGAGAGAGACATGGAATCTTGTATTTACAAAATCATTATGATTTAATTATATAACATTACAAAATGAGTTGAATGTTTTTGTCGGATAGTATATAGCAGGGATGATAGTTGAAGCACGCTCCACTTGAGAAACTAGACCTTGGGATCGAGCCACCGTTTTCCACCACCATCATTGTACTGAAAAGAATTATGTTTTTGCATGTTTTCACTTTTATTTTCTTAAATGAACATCATGGTCTCATGGTCTTATTAAGTTTTTTTTGCAGTAAGTTTTCTCAAGAAGTTGAATCTGTTCATCATAATGCAGGGCTAGTAGAGAATGGCAACTTCGAGAAGAGCCCGAGGCAATCGGATATGAAAGGAACACAGATGATCAGACGCTATGCATTACCAAAATGGGAGATTTCAGGCTTCGTGGAGTACATCAAAGCAGGCCAGAAACAAGGGGACATGTTGCTAGTAGTGCCAGAAGGAGCCTATGCAGTAAGGCTTGGAAATGAGGCATCAATTAAGCAGAGACTGAATCTTACAAAGGGAATGTACTATTCCATCACATTTAGTGCAGCTAGAACTTGCGCTCAAGAGGAAACATTGAACATTTCGGTTTCTCCTGAATGGGGTGTGTTGCCAATGCAGACATTGTATAGTAGCAATGGATGGGACTCGTATGCTTGGGCATTTAAAGCCTTGATCAGTCCTGTTGAGTTTGTTATTCACAATCCCGGAGTTGAAGAAGATCCTGCTTGCGGTCCACTTATTGATTCAGTGGCAATTACATCCTTATATCCTCCTAGACCAACAAATAGTAAGTTCCTTGTAAATTTTCTATGCATCAGACTTATGTGTTGCTAGGCATCAAATCATCAAGAAGGATACAGAAATATAGGACAGGTTGTTGATGTCAAGTTAATGGGTCCTCATTCAATTTTGTCACTCAATGCCACTGCAATGAGAGACCTATAGAACACTGTCTCAACTTGATATTTATCCCTTAGTAAGTAGCAGGGCACTCAAGGACTATCTTCCCCGGTTGCCCTACGATATTTATGGACTGGCCTTCAAGTATAGAAATTTGGTACCACTTATTTTCTAGTCGATTCACCAGGGGACAAGTATAGGAAAGTAACAGGACTAGATTATCAAGAGGACAATGGTCCAAGTAGAGAAAAGGATTGGAGAATAGTATAGGTAATGTTTGCTTTGTAAGACTGATAAGTAGTCTTAAATTCAGTTCCAAAAATGTTAACATGCAAGTAGTCTGCAGATTAGCTATAATTAACTCGGCTCAATGGATTTAAGACATTAAGATGCTTTGTAACATTCTGTCAATGAAAGAATCGTAGCGGTAAATAGCTATAATTAACTTGGCTCAGTGGATTTGAGACATTAAGATGCTTAACTTGCGGCCTGCAGATTGCAACTTGACCTGTGCAGAGCCCCGTATTTAATGACTACTTGATACTCAGGTCCCATTGCAGTTGTTCCTTTCTGTTTGAACTTTGAATCGTTACTCAACATGGTTCTCAGTTAATGTGTCCTGCTATAAGCACCAAAATGCTGAGTTAATGCTAAACCACTTACGATTTTATGCTATATTTTGCAGAGAACATAATAAAAAATGGGGGATTCGAAGAAGGTCCTTATGTGTTTCCTAACACGACCTGGGGTGTCCTCATCCCACCCAACATTGAAGATAAGCACTCTCCACTCCCTGGCTGGATGGTTGAATCCCTTAAAGCTGTTAAATACATAGATGTAGAACACTTTTCAGTGCCTCAAGGACGACGTGCCGTAGAACTTGTAGCAGGCAAAGAAAGCGCCATTGCACAAGTAGCCCGTACCGTAATCGGCAAAACCTATACCCTCTCATTCGCAGTAGGAGATGCCAGCAATTCATGTGAAGGGTCAATGGTTGTCGAGGCGTTTGCCGGCAAGGACACACTCAAAGTTCCCTATGAGTCTAAGGGCAAAGGTGGATTTAAGCGTGCTGTGCTCAAGTTTGTTGCTGTTTCTACTAGAACAAGAATAATGTTCTATAGCACATTTTACACCATGAGGAGCGATGACTTCTCTTCTCTTTGTGGACCTGTTATTGATGATATCAAGCTTTTGAGTCTCCGTGGAACATGAATCATTAAAAGCTAATTAAGGTTATTGACAAGTCTTTATTAGGTTGGATGTATGAATTTCGTTGTCACGGTTATGCTATGTATGAATATTTTTGCTATATAAGAGAGGCAGGCAAGCAAGGGGTTTTAAGGGTGAGTTTTTAGCATGATATATCAAGAAAAATGAGAGTATATATTTTACTAATATCAGGGTAGTTTATAGTAGTGGTGTGATTTTATGAGAGTGGGGTTCTGTACTATTTTTAGCAAAAATAAAATAAAGTTTTTTAAGTATTTTTTATATGAATGCTTGGTGAATGTTCATCTCCCAATGCTCTTTGACATTACAGGACTAGAAATGCTTGAATCTTGAGCATTTGATGATGGTTTTTGAAAGATGAATCGATATCATTCCAGGACGCACAGTTTTCTGCTCGGCTGCAAGCAGCTAATTTCTGGAAGAGGCCAAAGGCTCAAACAATAAGAGTCACCACACATCCTGCTAGAGGCCATCCCCAGATGATCATCTCTTATGTCTAGTCCCATAGTCATGATGAGGAAGGAAACAGGAGAGAAAAGAGAAAGTGCCCTGCTTCAAATGACCCCCTGTGTTAGCTAGGCAGCCAAACCACTCGCTGGCTTTGTAAATTTGATGGAGATGCAGGGTTACCACCCATTCTCTATCCTGGACCCAATCAATCTGCATATTGTTGATTGGAAGTCCATCAAATGGACTTCGAGAAGGTTTAATATGAGCTGCTTACTGGAAATAGAGTGCACTAGTTATTTAGTGGCTCAGTGTTCTGCCGCCGATCAGACTAATTTTTTTAAAATATAAAAAGAATATTAAGATATATAAGATTTTTTATTATTTACAATGTTATAAATCCTGGTCAAGAAGGTAAATATTAAAACAGTTTGACTTTTTATTTAATTTGAGTTTTATTTAAATTATGTGGAAGCTAATTTAATTTAAATTAATTAATTTATAGAATTAAAAATAATTTTAATGACCGGTAAAAACACAACTTAACTTAAAAAAAATTTAGATGACATGCTTTTTTAAAAACAAATATTAAAATAAAGACAAATTTAAGTGACCTTCGTCACCACGCAACTCGATTCATGAACTTTATTGAATTTAATATATTTTTATAAATATTTTTATTTAATTATATGATAAAAATAGATACTTATAAAATTAAGCATTAATATAAAAATAAATATTTATTTGAGAACGTGATAATCTTATAAAAAGTAAACAAAAATAAATCATGTAGTCTATTTCCAAACTAATTCAATATTAAAAAATAAAATTAAAAATAAAAAAAGAGCATATTTGATCAAATGGTAAACTCGTTAAATATGTGAATTGAGTAACTCGAGTTAGCATGTCAAATCTATGAATCAAATTATGGACACCACTAAGATTATAATTTATTTTATTTTGAAAATACTTTTTATTTAATTGTGTGATAACAAAAATAGAATATCATAAAATTAAACACAATCTAATACCCAGACTTTTTTTAGACCATGATAACATAATAGAAAGTAAATCAAAATCAATTATTAAACTAAATTCTTAATTAAGTCAATATGTAAAGATAAAATAAAAAAATTAATTAATTAAAAAGAAAAGAATAGTTATACTCGTCAGATCAGCAAACTAAGTCAATCAACCAGACTTATGGACAGATTTATGAACTTTATAAAATTTAATAACATGAATTTCTATTAAAATAATTTTTTTAAACTATATGAGAAAAAATAGACGATAAAAAATTCATGTCCAATTAAAAAAAAAACACTTCTTCAACTTGTAAATCAAGCAACCTGAAGTTTAATAACATAAATTTTCTATTAAAATAATTTTTTAAAACTATATGAGAAAAAATAAACGTAAAAATTTTAAGTTCAACACTTTATCAAACTTGTAAATCAAACAACATATGTTGCCTTTATAAATCATAGATCATGCTAACCTTATAGAAATATAAAATAAAAGGAAATAAATTATAAAATTAAATTCTCGATCACTCCAATATTAAAAGATAAAATTAACAAAAATAAATTAAATAAAAAATTATAATAAAAATTTAATAACAAAAAAAATAAAATATTGTATATTACTATTATAATCTACAGTGCTGCAAGTGTTAATAAACAGTTATTTTTCTATACCCTCAGTGTTCTGTTAACTAGATTCTATATGGGGCATACTTCAAAGCTAATTTTTATATAAATTCTGACAATTAAAATTAAAATAATTATATGGAAGAGCCTTATTTATGCATGATGAAAAAATATTTGTATTAACAATGTTATTTTTTAATAAAAACACAAAATATTTAATATAACTATTTACAAGAATCCTGATAATTTAAGTTAAAGAGAGAAAACAGTTATTTCATGAGACAAAATATCATTTCTTTATTACTTTATTTTTTATAATTTAACATATCTTTTTTCTATCAGTAGCATGTTCTATAAACCAAGAATTTAATTTTTTTTTCCCCTAAAGTCAGAATAAATAGAAATTTATAAGTCTCTCCATGCTTGTAAAAGTTAAAATTAATGAAAAACTGGGTACGGACCAAATCACAAGGATTCAATTGCCTAAACTGAAACTAGAAGGTTGTCTTTGTAGGACATTAATAACATAAAAGTAACTTCTGGTGTCATTAAACCCTTGATATTCAAACTTTTATCGAAATGGTAATGGGAAATTTATATATTTTGAATAGATCCCCTCACCTCACCTTTGTCTTTCAACAGGTTCCTGAAGATTCAGTTAGTTTGAGAGAGCACCCCCATGGCGAATATGTTACAAGAACTATGAATAATTTGTTAAGAGTTCGTGATGCTGTAGCAGCAAGTCAATGTTTTGCCAGATGACAAGGGCGATTAGAGTAACTGGCGCAAATCCTTGTTTGCTGTGGAAATGGTGGTGATGGAGATAGCTGCCATCAAGTTTATTGTGTTTCAAATTTGGTCGTATCATTGTTTTGAAAGCCCATTTGTTGATCTTATAGTCTGAAAAGGCATGTTTCGTTTGAAACGGTTCTTACAAGCGAAGCCAAATTACTGTAACAATATAACAAGATCATTTGCAGCCTCTAGGTTTTCGTTTATTGTATTAGTCTATAAAATGAATGAGAAGCCGCCCTGGTTTTAATTCATAGCTAAAAAAACGAAAAAAGGATGGTATAATCAGCACAGCGCTAGAAATTCAAGGACACAGCAACACCAGGAGCATCCTGCATAGATTAGTACCATAAAAAAGGATGGTATAAACAGAGCAAGACACCCCCTGCAAAATGATGAATGGGCAACTCAAGACGAACAGGTCAGTGATAGACCTGAAATCATTCAGTTTATACCATATCTTCAAAACCATACAATCAAAGCCTCTCAGATTCCAACAAGGACCATGTTTCTTCTATTCTTTTACTCAAACGCATCATCATCGTCATCTGGAAGAGGTTGGCTAGCGGCTGCAGCAAGTTCAGCTTCATGCCTGTTAAAAGTATAGGAAGCAAGAACAAATGTTAAAAAATAAACTGATGATATGAATATAAATGACAGGATATAAAGAGAAACAAGTCGTGGATGATTTGCTGTATCAACTATTTAAAGAAAAAGAATCCAACGGACACACAGATTTGTAAATATCCATGGAGAATAGGAAGCAAAAGACTGATAAAGGATGGCTAATCTTAAACACCACAAAATACTTACTGTGCTTGTGCTAAAAGGTCGATAGGCACTTCTGGGGGAGCCAAGGCAGGAGTCTCAACAAAATGCAAGTTAGGATCCTTACAGTCACAAAACAATCCCAAATCTTATCACTTCGCGTCAACAGGGATTACAAAAGGGTGAACGCATTCAGATTGAAATTATGATGATTTTTTACCCAGCAAGTTTTCTAGCAAGGTACAAGAATGGCTTCTCAAAATTATGGTTGCTCTTAGCTGAAATCTCATAGTATTGCAGGTTCTTCTTCCTGTGAAAGGTAACCTGCTTTGCCTTCACCTGCCTGTTCTTTACATCCACCTTGTTTCCGCAAAGAACAATAGGAATGTTTTCACAGACCCTGAAGAGTAGACAGCAGATAGTGGTAAAAAAAAATGTATGAGATGAGCTTGACAATGAGAATTTAATTTAATTTCAGATCAGAACAAACAACTCTAACACACCTGCAAAGATCCCTATGCCATGTAGGAACATTCTTGTATGTCAACCGAGCAGTGACATCAAACATGATTATAGCACAATTACCATGGATGCTGCACCATAGGTACAATTGTAATGCAGTTAGTCACTTCAACATACCAAGAAACAAAATTACAGAGAGGGTCAGGAAATAGAAAAGAACCTATTACAAAGATAAAGGTTTGCTAAAATCCAGAATAAACCCTCTAGGCATATAAACTAATCCATTAATCCATGATTTAAAAAAGGTTTAGACTAATCAATTCACCCAAGACAAACTAGATCTATTGATGTAAAGAGAAACGTTGTTCAGCTATTCAGGTGTGCAAAACAACAAAGTGAAACTAAGACATCACTCAGAATCTGTGACATCAACCAAGATCCTAAAACTTGGAATATAACAATAACATGAACAATAACCTTGAAGACAAATCCCCCACACAAAAAACAGCAGAAAAAAAAAAACATTCTTCATCTTTTTCATAAATTAACACCACACAATCAGCACAAAAGATTAAACATGGGATATCTAAAAAGATCTTGCAATTAAGCACCAAATCATCCTCGTTGCATAAATCCTGATAGTTGAAACCCACACACTTTGTTTACAAAAATCTAGAATTGAAACAAAAAATCACTTACTAGTATCCATCTCTAAGACCACCAAACTTCTCTTGACCGGCTGTATCCCAGCAATAGAATCTAATTTTACCACAGTTAGTGAAGAAATCCAAAGGATGAACTTCCACACCAATAGTTGCTGGATTCACCGAAAATATGTAAATAACTTAATAATTAGCGCACTAAAAAACCAAGACAAGCACACAAGAATCAATCAAAATAACATAAGTTAAAACTTACGCTCATATTTCTTCTCGAACTCGCCAGTCAGATGCCTTTTCACAAATGTTGTTTTCCCTGCATTGAGCAAACACCCAGAAGCCAAAAATCAAAAACCCCCTATGCTCTTGATAAAATAAAATAAAAAATCAACACCCTAAATCCAAAAACCAATCAAAAACCAAAACCCTGAATCCCTTCCAACCAAACAAATTTGTTTTTCTTTTTCAAATACCCATGTTCTTCAATAAACAAGAATCAAAACCCAAATCCCCTTTTTCACAAATACATCTCATCTTCAACCCAGAAGAAGAAAATCAAAACAAAGTCCAAAAAATACCAAGAATCAACTAATCCAGATCAACAAACTTCAAGAATCACAAACAAATGACAAATTTAACCAAAACAGAATCTCAAAAAGAGATATACATACATACCTGTACCACCATCGCCAACAATCACAAGCTTGAAGCTAGGATAATCAACAGTTTGCTGATTCGGCAAAGCCTACACCAATTACCAAAAAAAATCATCAAAAAGAAAATAAAAATGAAATCTTGAGATTATTGCTATATAGAAAATGAGAAGTGAAAACATGGGCTTTATTTGCTCACCATTTGAGTTTTAAGACTTAGAATTGAAACAGAGAGAGCTACCGCTACTACTACTATTGGATTTGAATTTTAAAAGGCTTCTTGTCAGGGCTAAAGGGGCTTTTTCATAAGGAGGAGAGAGTAGAAAGATCTGGGACGTTGGTATTTGTGGGCTCTCTTTAGACGGTGTTGATCCAGGGAGTGGAGATTATAACGTGGCTTAAAGCTGCCGCGAACGCTGCTGAACCATACGTAATGCTCAGCTTCACATTTTGCCCGTTCGACATGACTTTTTTTAAAAGTAATTTTTAAATTATTTATTATTTAAAAAATAATAAATTATTATTTTTACCAAATTTTTCATGATTTTAATATATTAATATTAAAAATAAAAAATATTAAAATAATATATTTTCAATTAAAATATATTTAAAAAAACAAGTGAAATAGAATTGATTCTTATGTGAATGAAATCATACTCATTTGATATAATTTTAAGATTATGTTTATTTGTTAAAAAGTTGTTTTTGATAAACTACTTTCTCGTGTTTTTTTGTTATTATAAAAGTTAGTTAATGGAATATATTTTCTGGTCAATAAAAAATATTTTTCAATTAAAAAAAAATTAACCTAGTTTTTTGACAAGTGTTTTTTTTACTGTGTTTGTTTCTCGGAAAATAATTTCCGAGAAAATATTTTCTAAACTTTTTTATGCTTATTTACCATTATGAAAATTAGTTAATGAAAAACACTTTCCAAATCAAAGAAAAAATTAGCTTGGTTTTCAATAAAGTATTTTCCTGAAAAATTTGAGCGAAAAACACTTTTTTGAAGTTGTGAAAATTTTAGAAATGTCATTATTTGCTGATTATATCAAATTTAATTCTTAAACTTTTGATTGCTATATATATATATATATATTGTTTTGAATATTTACTTTTCAATTTCATCTCTTAAAATTTAATTTTTATATTAACTTTGGTTCTTATTTTTATAATTGCTATTTGCTTTTTTCTTGTTTTTTTATTGAAATTATTTATCTATTAAATTTGGTCCTTATTCTTTTAATCGTTACTTATTTTATTTGAAATACTTTTATGAAATATTGATTATTATTATTATTTTAATTTTTTAATCTTTTATTTTTTTAATTTTTTAGATTTGATCTCTATTATTTTGATTATTATTTATTTTATTTGAGATAATTTATAAAATTATATTTTTTCAATTTCATTCTCATTCAACCATTTAATTTGTGAGATTTATTTTTTATTATTTTAATAAACTCGAGAAAAATAAAATATTAATAAGTTATTGCCCAGCTAATTTTTCATAACATAACTAAATACTAAAAACTGTTTTTCAACTTATTTTTTATTATGCTACCAGATATCAGAAAATAATTTATTTTTTTTAAATTTACTTTTCAAAAAAAAATATTTTTCAGCAAACAAACAAGTTGAATAATTGGTTATTTACAAATAAATGCAGCAAAAAAATTCTAAGAAAAACAAAACAATTAGTTAGTGTAAATGGAGATAGTATTTATTTTGTAAGGTATTTTTTATTTAAAAATATATTAAATAATTTTTTATTTTTAAAATTTATTTTTGATATTAAAACTATATATAAAAAAAAAACACAAACACTTAATTGGATAATCTAAGTGCTGGTTCTTTTGCTAGTTCAATGAAGGAAAGCTCTCTCTCTTTATTTTATTTTTTCCCCTTACAAAAACACGATGAGAAACAAAAACTAGGTAGCTGGCAGCCTGCATTAGCATATAGTTACATAAGATGGAGATTCAACGAGAAAATTCAAGGTCCATTGAACATTTCATTAAACAAAGAATTGAAATGGGAAATGGGCTTACATCTTGAGAGTGATCCGAAGCTTCAATCTCAATAACCTAGTAAAGGGAAATGGGCTTACATCTTGAGAGTGATCCGAAGCTTCAATCTCAATAACCTAGTAAAGGGAAATGGGCTTACAACTTGTTTCGACAGTTGGAAATCTTGACGAAGGCATTGCTGGCCATGGTGGATGCTGCAGCTGCTTCAGCATGCTTGGGTGGCCATGGTGGCGTACAGGATGAGGCTGTTGATTAACGTGATTGGCTTCCTAATTCTTTGGGATATAACCTGGTTACTAGGAGCTGGGTTTGTATTGAATTCTAGGGTTTTCTTGTCTGTGTTTGTGAGGTTTCCAGCGATACCGGAGGATGCGTGAGGTCTGATGTTGTGGGTGTTTTTGACGGGGGATGTTCTTGTAGAATCCTGAAATATCAGTGTGTTATTGGAATATACAGAACAGTGTGGAGTTTAGGAATTCAGGCCTTGCAAGGTTCAAGAGATGAATTCTCAGCCAAGGAATATTCTGAACAAAACAACAGTACTAGTGTTTGGCATGTTGTTGGATTTAGAAAAAAAAAAATTTTTTTAATTAATGTTTTTTTATCATTTTAATGTGTTAATATCAAAAATAATTTTTAAAAATAAAAATATTATTTTAATGTGTGTTTGGAATGAAAAACATTTTAGAATATAATCGTTATTACACTCTCAAACACTCTCAAACATAAAATGTCTATTAGTAACTACATAGTCCATTACAGATAAAACTAAAAATTATTGCTGATAAAATTCAATAACCAAATTAGCAACAAATAGTATCATATGCAAATAATAAATGCTAATTTTTTAGCAATGAATTATCAATTGTTGATTTTTTAGCAATAATTTATCTGTTGTTAATATTTCATTCTAATTGTATAAATCAGCAATGGATATTCCATTGCTAATTACCATTGTTAATTAGTAATGGATATTATGTTGCTAATATGTTGTTAAATAGCAATGAAAAATTTGTTGTTGATTTGTCCAATAATTGTTTTTTAAAACATAATTTTTCTGTCCATTAATTAAATTTCTTATAATTATATTGTGGATATTTTAAAAATTATAAAAAAAATATATAAAGAACATAAATTAATACTAGAAATTATTTTATCAACAATAATAAGTCAAATAGAAATAAATATCATAATAAATTTCAAAATCCTACCAAACTTACATCAATATAGATAAGTCACAATTTAATAAATATGCCCTGGTATAGAAGTGGTGGTTAAGGTGATGGTGGAAATGAACCAAAACAATGTTAACTATCATAAGATGGGATCAATATATGGTGTTCAAGGTCTATGTCAATATACTAGATTAGAAGATGCATAGATATCGTTATTTATGGAGCTACATGTGATGGTATAGATAAAGTCATAGGTGTTAAGATGTCTTGGTTCATATTTGATGCCTAAGTTTAGCATCCCATGTTACCAAGAAATTTTTTGAAAGAAGTCATCTCATGCTGTAGTGAGAAAATATGATCATTTTTGTTTTTATTTACTCTTTCAAGCCTTGAATTGATGAAATTAAAGATGTTGATTCCATCATACAAGATCGTGCTAAAACACTCGTACTAATTATGGATTTTGACATATCAGGTGCACCATATATTCTATCATTTGTAACTCTTTATATAGCCACACACTAAGCTGCTTCATTAAATGAAGGATGATTTTCTCGATCAGTTTCATATCTTGAAGTCATTTTTTTTTGTAATTCTTTTATAATAAAATTAAATATAATAATAAATTCATTTTAATTTTAAATAATAATTAAATTACATAAAAAATACTTACAACTTTTTTAGACTTATTATCTATGAAGGTTTCATGTTGTTTGACACTTTGATACAACGCTGAAAACACATCATCTTATAGAGGTTCTTTTCCACCTGCTTTTTCTTTCTATCAACCAAAAAAAATATTAGAAAATATAAATATAAAATTTTAAAGTCCATTGTAACAAATAAAAAAAATTCCTTATCATGCTAGCTTAATATGATGCAAATGACACTATATCTCTAGAATAAATGCTTAATTTATCATTTATTTTAGTTAACTAATTATTCCTTGCATATTTTGATCTCCTTTGAAATTTAGAGGGGGACCAAATATCTTTAATCTTTTGATTCCAATCATCATTATTTATCCAAACTGGACCTTTATTAATGTAATCCATAATATTTGTAGTATTTATATCTAACATAGCTCTCTTACGAGCTTGAGTTGACTGCTGGTTCAAAGCAATTATAATCTTATCTTCTCAAATCTTATAAATAATTAGTTCATCGTCTTTAGAAAATGTATATTTTTTCTACTAAAAAATTAAAAACAAAGCTTAATATAATTATCAACTAAGCTCTATAATTACAATATATAGACAACTAGTAGCTAAAAAGATAAACAATAAATATTGTTAAAATAATAACTTCTTAATTACATCATAAAATAGAATTTAATTTGTTTTGTATTCTTATTATTATAATATTTTTAAAATAAAAAATATATGTGTTGGTTTGATATAATGAACCAAGGTCATTAAAATGACAAGCAATTAAGATTGCTAAATAAAAAAAATTATGCAAATTAAGATCTCTACTAATATATCATCATTCAATATTCAACCTTACACCAAAGAAAAGTCTCGAATGAAAAATGCTCATTAAGAACAAAAGAAAAATCATGAACCAAAAGAATGATATGGGTTCACAGTCATGCAATCTAATTACAAGTAATGATGCCCTATACAAACATCAAATTCAAACAATTATAAAATTTTCATGGTAACTTAACTTATATCTTTACAAAGAAATGTCATAAATAAGTGCTTATGTATTAATAAAAAAACACATCACCAAAGTAAAAAAAACAATCATGTTTTAAACCTCTGTAGTATACGGTTACAAATAATGAAAGTTCAAACCAACTATTTTTTAAATTTGAAGTCTTAACTCTTAAGTCTTAAGTTTCATGTTTCTTTATGGCTTTACAACAGTTTATTTTCATTATAAATAGATTTTTGCATTCTTCTACCAAAATGGCTCCCTATTACATATATCAAGTCCTACAATGCTAGTTTATTTTATTAACACATAATTATATCTAAAATTAAAATACAAATGTATAATCTCATACTTTAAACTTTTTAAAGAGTTTATCCCTATAAGTTGAGTCAACTCTTTTTTAATTGTGTCATACTCCTTTAAAATTTCAGTTTAAAATAAGTCCGATCTCACGCCCACACAATGAGTTATTGAAACTTTAAAAAATAACAAAGATTCATTACAACAATAAAGCTTAAAAAATAACTATAAAGCACAATGACCATATAAATTTCAACTTACTATATTATTTCATATAGATGAAAACTTTTTTTTTGTAATTGGATGTTTAGTGTGTCAAAACCCTTATTTTGAACCCTTTGCTCGTGATGCAATGGAGAAGATTTTGAATCGCTGATTGAGAAGATATCCTCTAAATCCCTAAAATTACAATCGTTTCTCCCATCACCTTATCCTTTTGCATTAACATCATATCTCTCATTTTCACCATTATTACAATTATCATTATTTACTCTCTCATGGTGTTCTCATCTATCTTCATCAACTCTCTCACCTCTCCTAACAACCTTGCCTTTCCAATCATAATAACCCCTATTAACATTATGTCATTCAAAAGTATATAGGTAATCTTGAGGGAAACCTTTTTGAGTTTGACGAAAATCTTAAAAGTGAAAACCCTTATAGAATTGATAATCATCCCTCCTCCCATAATCTTATTGAGTATGTATGTACTCAAAATAGGATTATAACAATCATGCAACTCATGATGAATAAGTTGATGAGAATTAGATGCTTGGCTAGTTTACCTGGATAAAGGATCATTTGACTTAGATGAAGTGGCCCTATTATTCCTTGAATCTAATATAGAACCACGTCAAGGTATACATGCCCTTAGGGGTAACCTAGGCTAATATAAGAAGAACTCAGTCCTTTTTGTGTTTTTTTAAATACATATATTTTCTCTTTTTTAACTGATTTTTTCTACATTGGTTTTTTAGTATTCTCTACACCTAATAAGTTTTATCATACAATTCAATAAATAAAATATTTAAACCCACACTTTTTATTAGTTAAACAAGATGGCCAATCAAGCATTGTTTTCTAAACCAATAAAGCCTTCTCTCTTATTTCATAAAAAAATGATCTTTTTAGTGTAGCCACCTTGCAAGATAAGTAATAAATAGTCTTGTTGGTCATAAGTTTGACCTTCATCTTATGAAAGGTAAGCCATAAAATGATTTTTTTCATAATTGTCAACAAGACGTTAAAACTCTCATCTCTTAACCACATATAACAAAATCACATATTTTATCTTCTAAATAAGTTTTTATTTATTAATTTTTTAAATAACAAAAACTAAAAAATTAACTTAAGTATCGAATAGTTGATTTGCAAATGACACTAGCACAAAACACATCAGTACTACCCAGTTCATTGTTAGCCTTGAAAAAGCCTTCATCAACTTCATCAAATATCATTTTGATTGTTTTAAGTAGTAAATTTGTAGGAGTTTTGCTAGTTGAATTTGAGTTGTAACATATGTTGGTTATTATTTGTGAATTTTCTTTTAAAACTAACTTTTAGTTGTTATGTTAAAACGTCATTAATGCTTCTGGTAGAGGATCGTTGCTGCTCTCTTGAAACAATAATTATCTTCTTATTTATGATTCAGACCTTACTAAAATATTAAAAGGAAAAAAACCTTTTTTTAATAAAGACATTGAAAAGTATACAATAGAAGTTGATGTAGTCTATATATTAATCAATACATCACTCAGTCCTTGAAGAATTAAAGCTTGCAAATAAGCTAATATAACATTTTAGGATAGCATTTCCTGCAAGATTACAAATGTATCATGGCCTAACAAAATTGTTGTTTAAAAATTAACAATTCCAATCTAAAAGGTAAGGTAAAAAAAATACTTTTACCCATAATAGCAGATCCACCTACTTTTAGATCTTTTCAAACTTAACATATTTTAGTTAAGAAACTATAATTCAAGAAATTTTTAATTCATATTAGGTCCTTATTGGTAGGAAAGAGGAGACCTCAAATTAATAAAAGATAATTTAATTAAATGTTTATGTCTTAGTTTGTAACTTATATACATTTGTTACGGTGAGTTCTTGGATAAAAAAAATCAAAGTTAATAAATAAAGCAATTCATGCTTTTACTAGATTTTTAAAATTAGTTTTGCATGTTGTGGATATATATGTCATGATTTTATGTACATGATTTTCTATGGCATAAAAGGAGGAATCTACACTTTACATATGTGTTTTTTTTAAATACAATTACACTTATATAAGAAGTGTTGTACTTTGATCCTAATCATATATTGTCCTAATTAAAGATAACAGACAAACAAATATTTGATGTAATTAAACTATATGAAAGTAATTAAATAATCAAGAGATAATTTATTACTCCATGTAAAATAGAAAAAATATTATATCTATTCTCAAATAGTATTAATTCTAAAATTTTTAGTCAAGGTGAAATGAGTTTTAAAAAGAATTTCAAAATCTTACTAAAAACAATCAATAACTATAATGCTGAGAAATAACATGATTTGAAAAGCAGACATATTACATGCTATAATATTTAAATTGAAACATTTTTTAATGAAGGGATACTAATTATATTTAGAAACTAGTTACTAAAATATCAAGTTAAATCACTTATAACTTTTTTAATATCTTAAAAATCATAACAGGTTACTATGTATTATACTTGATCTTCAAATATAAGTCAATGACTTACTGAATTGATAATAAATTAACTTGTTTAATTTATTTAATCTTATCTTATTTATATTTATCCAACTTATCAAAGAACGTGATGGATCACATATATAAAAATTATTGATTAAAAATTAAAGTGTGATAACTAATCAAGTGTAACTTGATTGTAAATAAATTTTATAAATTGAGGATTATAATGTAATTAAT
The DNA here is from genome assembly GCA_015708895.1 of Populus ilicifolia. Classification (NCBI taxonomy): domain Eukaryota; kingdom Viridiplantae; phylum Streptophyta; class Magnoliopsida; order Malpighiales; family Salicaceae; genus Populus; species Populus ilicifolia. The sequence goes on along the minus strand of SRLM01000327.1, from coordinate 1,297,081 downwards.
ACAAGGAATTACAATTCTAGATCTAAAAATTTTAAGTAGGGACTTGATTGAATAAATTTTTTAAATTATTCTAAAATAATACATATGATATTATTTAAAAAACAAATTAATATTTTTTTTCATATATAAGGTTATTTAGGTTCATCTATCAATAGAATGTTATAGATACTATTTTTTAAGTGAAGGTGAGAAAATTACAGTATACGAAGACCTACAAATATATATATATATATATATATATGAAAAAACTAACACTTTAAGGTATAACAATGAATTTTTCATAAAGAAATTTAAAAGATTTTTTATTAATAATTTGTATGAATTATTATTGGAGACCAAACATATGGACAATTTGTGATTTGCGATAACCTATCTTTAAAACAAATATTTAAAACAAAAAATATTTGATCTTTAGATAATCTTCATATAAACCCTAAAAAACTTTATATTTATCTAAGAAAATCTTTAAAACTTATAAAAATAATTTAAATTTATTATTTTTACTAGGTACATATGTTTCAGAAAATCTAACAATGTAAATCTACATTTACAATAAGAATCATATCATATAATTTTCTTTTATAATACAAAAATAATATATAAAGCTTATCAATATATTACAAAAATTTAAAAATAAAATAGATATAAATTATTTTTTAGAAAAAAATAACGTTGGAGTTATATTTTATAAAAATCTTTTAATTGAGTCATGAATATATATAATTTTGATATATAAAAAATTATTAATTTATATATTAAACGGGACAAAATTTGTTATCTTTAGGTTATAATAATTTAATATATTCATTCCATGTTCGGTTATCAATTAAATATTAAAATATTATTTAATTAAAGTTAACAATTTATCATATATAAAAGTAAAAAAAAAATCTGAACACAATGAGCATAATTCCAATAGACGACCCACACGTCAAGAGATCAAACCCTAGATTCCCAAAAATCGGACGGTCTAGATTCGTGCGTCAAACTTAAGCCACCTGAACCAGTTTGAATTTTGAAAACCCATAGCTTCCATCCTCTACACACACGTCACTCTTTGAATATCCACCCTCCAAGTAACGAAGCCCACGCTCACCAACGTTCCAGATCTTCCAAATCCCTGAACCTTACCGCACAAGATCTCCTTAAAACCTCTCTCTATAAATTCATTTTAAGAACAGCCCTATTCTCTCTCTCTCTGTCTCTCGAGCCTCGCTATTTTGAAAAATTAACCCAAAATGGTGAGTGGTTATCGTTCGTTTCTTTAATTAGATCTAATTGCAATCTCTCGTTATGTTATTGATTTGTTACTAATATTATTTATTGGATTTTGGTTATTTCTAGGCTTTGCCGAATCAGCAAACTGTTGATTATCCAAGCTTCAAGCTTGTAATTGTTGGTGATGGTGGTACAGGTATAAATCTATCTTCGTCAAAGCTCTGTGCGGTTAAATCTGTCTCGGGTTTTTTTTATCTGGGTTTTATGTTGATTTGTAGTGATTTTCTTTGGCATTTGGGGTTTTGATTCCCTTTTTTCTAAAGGGAAGTTGGCTTTTTCATTGAAAGATTGAATTTTTCTGTTGTCTGCAATTTGGGTTTTTGATTTTAGGTTCTTAGCTTCTGGGTATTTGATAGCATGAAGAGAATGTTTGTTTGTGAAAATTGTCATTTTGGGGTTTTGATTTTTAATGTTCATTTTGTTTTGGGTTCTGACTTGTGGCATCTGGATGGTTTTGATTTGTAGGAAAGACCACATTCGTTAAGAGGCATCTTACCGGAGAGTTTGAGAAGAAATACGAGCGTAAGTTAATATATATTTCGTTTTTTATTGTCGAATAATCTTATGTTTTAGTTCGTTTTTTGTTTATTGATTGGTTGATGTTTTTGTGATGAATACAGCAACTATTGGTGTGGAAGTGCACCCGTTGGATTTCTTCACTAACTGTGGCAAAATTAGATTCTATTGCTGGGATACAGCTGGTCAAGAGAAGTTTGGTGGTCTTCGAGATGGATACTAGTAAGTGATTTATTGTAAGATTTTACCTTTCTTGATATTCTATGTGAAATTTTATGTGCTGATTGTGAGATGTTATTTTATGGAAAACATGAAGAATGCAAAAAATGTTTTTGGATCAATTTCATTTATATGGGGGATTTCTCTACAAGATTACTGCTTGTGTTACATAGATTGTGAGATGTTATTTTATGAAAAACATGAAGAGTGCAACGGTTGTTTGTGATCAGTTTTATTTTTATGGGGGATTTGTCTACAAGACTACTCGTGTAATAGTTGTGTAGTAGGTTTTATGATCTTGGTTGTTGACAGATTCTGCATGATGTCTTAGTCTTGCTTTGTTGTTTTGTCAGCAATTTAATATCTGAATACATTTCTGTTTACAGCTGTTAGATTTTGGCCGTGTCTTGAGTGAATTGATTATGTTAAATTCAATTGTGATTAATGGATTAGTTTATATGCCTTGAAGGTATATTCTGGGTCTTAAAAACCTTTATCTTTGGATGTGTACTTTTATATTTCTTGATCCTGTCCTTCTGTAATTTTGTTTCTTGGTATCTTGGAGTTACTAACCGCTTTGCAATTGAATTTATGGTGCAGCATCCATGGTAATTGTGCTATTATCATGTTTGATGTCACTGCTCGGTTGACATACAAGAATGTCCCTACGTGGCACAGGGATCTTTGCAGGTGTGTTGAGTTCTTTGTTCATGATCTGTTAATTTCAATTCTTTTTGCCAAGCTGATTGATTTAATGCATTTTATCACTTTCTGTTGCATAATCTTCAGGGTCTGTGAAAACATTCCAATTGTTCTTTGTGGAAACAAGGTGGATGTGAAGAACAGGCAGGTGAAGGCTAAGCAGGTTACGTTTCACAGGAAGAAGAACCTGCAATACTATGAGATTTCAGCTAAGAGCAATTATAATTTTGAGAAGCCATTCTTGTACCTTGCCAGAAAACTTGCTGGGTAAAGGACAATCTTTTCAATCAGAATGCTTTGACTCTCGCAATTTCTGTGGACCCCAAGCGATAGTTTTTTGAATTGTTTTGTGACTGCAGGGATCCTAACTTGCATTTTGTTGAGACTCCTGCCTTGGCTCCCCCAGAAGTGCCTATCGACCTTGTAGCCCAAGCACAGTGAGTGTTTTGTTTTGTTTAGATTAGTTATTCTTTTTTAGCCTGTTGCTCTCTTTAGTCCATGGATCTTTACAAATCTGCATGCATATTCTGTGCATTGTTTATACATAGGCATACACAATTACACAACAAAGGGGGAAAAAAAAAGAATTTCTCAAATTTAATGAAAATGAATCCATATAGCACCATGACTTTTTGTGTGTTTAGCAAGTATATAAGAGGCTTGTTTGAGTCCTTATCTTTAAACAGATGATATAGGAAACCATCCATGCTATTTTTCTGGTCTCACTCTATTCTGTCATTTTCTTGATACCACCAGTTTAGTTTTTAACACTTGTTCTTGATGCCTGTAATTTCCACAGTCATGAGGCTGAACTTGCTGCTGCTGCTAGTCAACCTCTTCCAGACGATGACGATGATGCATTTGAATAAAGAATAGAAGGGGCTTTGTCATTGTTGGAGTGAGAGGCTTTGATTATATGGTTTCAAGGATATGGATTTATGTCCTTTGACTTGTATGATTATAAATTGAGTGGTTTCAGGTCTCTGCCTGACCTCTTTGTTTTGAGTTGCTCATTTCATCATTTTCCAGGGGAGTGTCTAGGTTTGTGCATTCCATCCTCGTATCTACGGTTTTATACTGCTGATTGATTTCTGTAGGATGCTTAGTGTTGCTCTATATCCTTAATTTGCAAGCTTTGTGCTGATTAATGATTAAAATCACGGCCTTTTCAATGGGTGCTCGCGATGTGATTATGGTGATTCCTTTTTGTCTAGTGTGAATTAAAACATGGCTTCACTTTCATTTTATAAGCCAAAGTAAAATCCAGAGGCAAATTGAGTGACTCGGATGCTTGTGGCGCTAGTAAAATCATAGCATGCAGACATTTGATTTTCTTTAATTCCCTGGATTTCAGCCGCAGAGGATTTGTATGGAGGCTATACAACGGGGAAGCATTCTATTATAATTTAGGGCGATAGTGGCCGGTCTTGCTTGCTCCCATCTATCAATAATTCTAATGATCAAACGAATCACGAATGAATGTCACTTGGCATGCTCTGATTTGTTCTAGTGTTGCGATCGTGCTTTGTTCTGTAATTATATAAAAAAATTAAAATTTATTTATTTATTTTTGTTTTAAATTAATATTTTTATTTTTATTTTTTGATGATTTTAAATTATTTTAATATGTTAATATTAAAAATGATTTTAAAAAACTAAAAAAATATTTTTTTTAATATATTTTTATTTATAAATAAAAAATTAACTATAACTACACCTCCCCATTAACTTGGCAAGAATTTGACTGGCTGCCACAGCATCACCCGCTAAACTCGTAACAATTACTTCACGGAGCAACATTCGCCGTGGAGGTGGGCGGGCTCTCGACCTGTATAGCGCTTTTTGAAAGATGAGGGGACTCTGTAATGTGTGTGTTTATGGATCATATAAACAAGAAAAAACCAGTGTTTATAGATTAGATAAACAAGACAAAACCTGCAAAGAAGTTTGGATTATTAAATGATTAATTTGACAAAAACAATCATAATTTTAAATTTTAAAAGGTTAGCTGGCTGTAATCAATGAAGTCAGGAAGACTCTCCCGTTCTTAGAAAATGTTGTTTTTATTGTTTTAATTATTTTTCTATATGTTTTTGGATTTTATTTATTTTTCTATTTAATTTTAATTTTTTAGATCGATTTTACCATTATAAAAACAATTGGTGTGTTAATTTTGAAGTAAGATTATGAATTATAGACTTTAGAAAATATTATAGTATTCTCTGCAATTGTCTCTATTATCTATGGAACTTTGGCTGTATCTTTTCTTTGCATCTTCGTCGAGGAATTTATTCAGAATATTTAAATTCCCATCAAAATCCAACAAAAGTTGGAATATCCAATAGCTAGAGCTAGTTTGATGCTTTGATAATTATTTTTTTTAAAAAAGTTTTATTTACAAAATACATTAAAATAATTTAATTTTATTTTTATTTCAATACATCAAAATGATACAAACATATATATATACACACACACTTTTGAAAGCAAGCTATTAGTGGCTGGTAAGACATTATGGCAACATTTTGAAAGAATAAAAATGGTTAAAGGGGATCTGCACCAAAGAAAAGGTAATGGAGAAAAGGGCTGCTTCAACTGTTGAAGACAAAACGTGTATGAAACATAAATCAGCAACTTTACCTAGACTTTTGTTGGACAGCATAGGACGTATCCAAAACAACAGCATAGAGTGGAAACCCCTATGCTGTCCCAAGATGCTTAAGAATACTCGCCAGACAAAAATAAAATGTCAGATGGCAAGAACACGACAACCGAGCTTGAGTATAATGTCAACGTCCTCGCCGACATCTTTCCTTGTTCCAAACCAAGCATTTGCAAATTGCAATCCTATGAAAATGGGGTCATTCTCCTGGAATCGTAGATTCCTCAAGCTGGTGCATCCTGGAGGCTTTGTTGAGACTCATAAGAATCCAATAACAGCTGCCGAGGTCATGAAAAAGTATCCAAGACATTTCGTTACGAGACCTGATGTGTTCAGATTTCCATGGATAACGATTTGTCCTGAGTCCATTTTGAAGCCGGGAAATGTCTTCTTCATTGTTCCATGCCATACCGTGTATGAATTGTTACAAACCTCTCTAATGCAGCAACAAGATCATTTGCTTCCATGTGACGACGAAATTTGTCTAGCATGGGCTGAACAAGAAGTTAGGTGGGAAAAATCTGATGGATTAATTCAATTTCCTTAAGAAGGGAACTCCTTAGAGTCTTCGGTTGAGATAAGACAAGACTTCCATCTTCTCGCGGAGAAACAATCTCCTCCAGTATCCCAAGAACGAGCTAAAGTAGATTGCAAGTTTGAAGATGAATATGCTATTTTCCCGAAGGATTTAGATGACTCAAATATTAAGCAATTCCTTGAACAATGCCCTGACGGTCAATCATTAGGCAAGGCTCACTTCGAGGTGAAGACACAGCAGCATTTTGACGATTCTCCAAAGAAACTTCGCTCACCCAAGTATCGTCCGGTAGTCTGCGATTACAGAAATCGCCGGAACAAGTCGAGCTCTTCATTTCCATCACACAGCACTTTGAGTGATGCTGAATTAGTTGTTCCACTATCAAGAGATGATGATGGAGCTTTAAATTGTAGCAGTTCTCAGGAGGAGAAGAGATTGAAATCTTGTTTGAAAAAGAACAACTTCACTAAAGCCCGTAATTTCAGAGTAGTGAAATTTGATCTTCTAGATGAGGATGAGAAAAAGTCGAGACCAAAATGTCCGAGTTTCAATCAATGTAACCTGTTTAGCTTTTCTTTTCCTTTTTTTTTTTTTGTTTCAAAAATTGATTAAAGAAGTCTTAGTAGAAAAGCAGCAACACAAGTCTATGTATACAAATTCTTAAGGCATCCCTTTCATTGAAACAGTTTACAAGCAGAGAGGACACTGGATCCTACAGGGTTGGAATCTTTCTAGAGTTGAACAATTATGTGGTGGTTTCTATCTTGTTTGCTTGATTGACTGAAGGAGGCATCTGTGAAACCTTGAATGGTTTTGGTAGCAAATGTACCAGACGCTAGGGAATATGCTTGGAGGCAGTGTTCTTCATGTATTCATCGTTTTAGCTGAGATTCTTAGGAGGAAGATTTTAATCTCTCGTAAAATGCGTGGTACACAAATCCTTCGTGCCCGTGTGATCCTTCTTGTATTGCTGGTATCATACTCTGGTCTGCCTATCTTTGTCTACTGAGTTCGTGTTGCTTTTTTTTTTTTTCTTCTTTTTTTCAAATTTCATCTTGCAGTTAGTTTGCCGTTTCCTGCTCTGTGATAGTTGAAGAGGGCGCATAGTTTTTTGATGGAATCTAATGAGCTGCCGGATAATTTGTTCTTTTTGGCGGGTTTTGCAATAACCCATGATTGTCTTCACCCTTCTGCTTCCTTTTTCCACATGCCTTTCTTAGGTTATGTGGTGTTTCAGACATCACTTGTCAGCCTCTTGTAAAACCAACTTTAATAACAAGATTTCTTTGTCACTTTTACCAAAAGAGAAGCAGTAGCTATCCCATGCCTTGAAAGAGATCTGTCTAGTTTATTCTGAGTTTGTTCCACGCAAGAAGCTGTTCACAACCAACAGTGAATCTGATATGGAGATGCTGTCTTCGATATAATTTAGAAATCTGTCAAAAATTAATGAACTTGAGGTGAATTCAGAATGAAAACCAAAAGTCATCCACTATGATGGATCAAGTTTCTACAAATTCTTGCTGGCTATGGTAAATAACGAAATATATTGATTTAGACTGTTGCGCAGTTGTCATTGCCATTAATTCTTTCAACTAATAAGGTTATCTGCGTAAAAAGGATTCAGCATCACTACTAAGGTTATCTGCATCAATACTACTAGCTGCTACATTATGATCAAACAGCTTGCAAAACTACAACTACCGACAGATCAGACTGCATAAGCATTTACAAGTGGAACAAGTAACGAATCACAATGGGAAATAATCTAACCACAGCCGGTGATAATGGGTTTCAAATACAGCATGCTTAATGAGGCCGATTTCGAGTGCTCCTGTCTCCACAATGGAGCGAGGGATTTCATGTCATCGCTTCAATCGACGTTCCTCTTTTAGAATGACTCTGATCAGCTTGCTCAGCATCAGGTATGATAAATGAACTCATAATCAAACTTTGAACTTCTCACCATAGCCCCAACAGCAATTTCAATGACCTCAGAATAATGATCGGAAATCTGGCACCAGATAAACTCCAAGCTATAACTAACGCATCCATATGAGAGGGGAATCTATACTCTGATCAGCTGGCACAGCATCAGACATGATAAATGAACTTGTAAACAAACTTTAAACTTCTCACTAAAGCCCCAGCAGCAACTTCAATGGGGATGCTGCCTCAAAATATTGATTAGAAATCTGGCAACAGTGAGACTACAAGCTGTAACTAATGCGTCCATATTAGAGGAATCTATTTGAGATGAAAAAATTAGAAGTTAATCATTACTTCGGATCAAAGTCATACGAAAATCAATGCTTGATGAAGTTCTAACATTGTTACTTTCTAGATATCATTCAAAATCTGAATACTTGGGAACCTGCCAAATAAATCCATATACTATATAATACATCAGTACTTACCATCTGGTGCTGTGCTGTCAAAGTAATCAAGAGTATAATTTTGGGAAATAAACTTATCCTTCAATGAATGTTTCCGGATGCTTCTTCAGGAATCAAATCCTATTGTTGTTCCTAAGCCTACATTGCTGCTCGGTCTCCAGAACTGCCCAACAGACTGTCACTATTCCAGCATACATTGCCATGTCAACCAAATATTGAAACCCATGTCTAGGACCCCAACACTTCAAATAGCAAGAATTCATTAGACCCTCCTTTCCCATGGACAATATGACTTGGATATTTACTGATTTGACAGCCGATCAATCAGCTAGTAGATTTGAACTTCTTACACAAAACTAGCGGCAGCCAACTGAGTATTCCACTCCAATTCTAACAGTACAACATTATAAAACATTAACTGCCAAAAGAAAACCAGAAGGGATCCATATTTTGAAGGAAACTTGGGTTAAATCAAATTAGCAGTTAATGACATTGTAATCAGTAAGAGAACATGCATTTGTACCCAAAAAGGAAGGGCAAGATAAATCTTGTGCATGATTCAATCTTGGAGTTAAGATGACCTCCTCATGGCAGTCATATCAGAGTTCTGCTTTTAATTCATCCACTACTCTGCACATGATCCCAGCACACCTGAAACGAACTATGGTATCAGAGGAAATAATAATGATGTCAGTATCCAGCCACTAATTGGCATAATTGAAAAGAACTGGATGCAAACATTGCCCCCAACTCGTTGAGCCAGAAAAATGATGGTGAACCACAGGTCCCCAGCATCATCTCTAGACCTTTGGAAGCAAAATTCGCATGCCTCCAACTGTGGCCCTGGAAAATGTAGGGATTCATCAATAACAACCTCAAAACTGTATGAAAGAAAGTTGAGAAGCAATAGGCATTCCATTGGCAAGAAGACATAAATAATATTAATGTGGGCTTCACACTCCATGACAACCAAATCTTCCAATTTCCATTCGATACAACATTTAATCATCCTGTCATGCATGTTAAATGAACAGGCTCCCTTTACTCGCATGCCAAACACCAGATGAAGAAGCGCAATTTTTCACAGACTAGATGTGAAATAGAGTAAGCACCCTCAATAATATTTACCAAACCACAGATCATAAATACATGCAAATTTAAAGATACTATATAAACTGCATTTTTGGTAGCTGCCACATCATTCTGGCATAGTGTGACTGATGAAACATCCAAAGAACAGTTACAAGTTCCTTAAAGCAAAACAAAGGATAAAGAGAGGATGGGAAAATGGAGAAAAAGGAGCATAGAATCGTAGAGAAGCATACAACAAATTAATGGGCCTGGAAAGGTTATAATATAATAAGAATCCAAATTACAAATTTTCACCAGCTCATCACCTAGATTGAAGAGTTACAATAAAGCTACAAAATGTAACAATTTCATCTTGCTTACAATGATGTGAGGTCATGAAAACCAAAAGAAAACCTGTTGCTAGAAGAGAAAAAAACCTTAAAACAAGAAAATGGAGAGGAAACATTAACAAATATGAATGCTTGTTCCAGCAGAAATTAAGTTCCTTAGCTCCATCAGATGTTCATCGTTTGAAATGTTAAGTGAGATACGGAGATTTGTCAACAATGCTTCTTGTTCCCAACTTAAGGGCCCGGAAGCATAAAACACGCCTAGAGTGCAACGATAAGCATGCAACTCTAAACTATGGATTCTTACTCTAACATCCTCTCCTAAGGGGAGGGAACAATTTTCTTCCTTGTCTCCATGGCCATAAAAAGATTCAGCATCACTAATAAGGGTATCTGCATCAGGACTATTCCCAGCTACAACACAATTAAACAGTCTGTTTGGACTGTCACTATTAACACTACAACTACCAACGGAGCATGCATCACTATCAGAATCATTAGATTCTGAGCCTCTTCCACAAAAAGAAGTGACAAAATTATTTGGTGTTCGCCTCTCCATTTCACAAGATCCAATTGTTTGATTGTTAGAGGAAGCATGCATGTATATTTCACCCAGACACTCTCGTGGGTAAGCAACAGCATCTACCTTTGTCAGGAATGAGGATGGATACCCTGATATCACTCGCCGGCCCTCATTCTGTTTCTCAATTGCTCTCATTTTGTCACCTTTTTCATTACATGATTCAAAGTGAGTTGCCCAAACTGGGGATGCCCTCTTGGATGTTCTACCTGACATAGCACAAGACTCCTGGAAACCAAAGTTGTGCTCAATAGCTAAACAGGTTTCTCTTGCTTGCACTTTCCTCTTCTCACTGGCTTGCTGCATTAGAGACCTCTTCTTCTGATAACAACTGAAAACTGACGGTTTATTCAACTTCTCATTTTCAAAACTGCCAGAACCCTGGAGAAAGTAGCCAACAAATAATTATTAGTCAACACATGCAGCACATGGGAAGTGAATATTCATAATTGGCTTGACAGAAGTCCGAACAAGCAAATGAAGCAAACTATGTTAGCCAGTCTAACGAACCACGTACATAAAGACAACAAACACAAATATGGAAACCAAAAACTACCAACCAAAAATAAAGTAGAGAAGAATGGAATATATCTTACCTTTCCAATTTCAACCCATCCACCATCTTGCCATAATTGGCGCATCCTAATGTTAACCTTGTCGACTCGAAGTTCTGTTGAAGACCCGATTAGCCTAACCAAGCAACAATTTCCCCTCATGACCTTCATAACTGCTGCGGTTTTCCAACAAAGATTATCGAACACCTCCACCAAATCACCAACAGCCCAACCATCTGAAACATCCGCAGGTGGAGGGCAGGGCCTAATTACCTCTCTTGACACGCTCTCGACATCATCCTCATTATTCAAACCCGACAAACCATCATACCTAACCCAATAAGTTTGTCCATTCCCCGAGATAATCTCACCACACCGCCATGCAAATGACGACAAGTGTGTTTTTCTTAACACCTCCACTCTACTTCCTTTCTTGAACTTCATGATATCCCCAAATTCGCCGATGTCTGAAACAACAAGGAATTTAAGTTTCAGTAATCAGAAACCACTTCAACAACATTTAAAATTGCAGAAACTTCTATGACTCCAAGCATAAAAAAATCCGAGCCGGAAATAAATATTTTTAATCAAAACAAATATAGCCTAAAAACAGAAACAAATCATATATGTATATCAACAAACTGTTACTGTATTAACATAAACCAAAATATCATTACTCAGTGAGATGTAATTAGTAATGATAATCACAATTAATCCCCAGGTTTAGATAGTTAAAAACTTGATCTTTCTCTAAAGAAATTCTACAATTCTGCTAAAAACACAAACTTTAGTAACCTAAAAACAATAACAAGTCAAACCCATCAAGAAATAACCCTGAAAAAAAGAGATTTCTTTATGCAATCACCTTCCAGGAAATTAAACTCAAAATAGCAAAATACACAACAAACATTAATAAAAAAAATCCGAATTGATCAAAATTACATGAGAAAAAAATTAAAAATTAACATAGAATACAGTGAACTGGGAAAGATAAAAAAAAAATAAAAATCTCATTAGTTCAATGAGAACATAAATTTATTTTAATCATGTATAAATTGAAAAAAATAATAAAAATTTAAGAAGGATTAAAAAAAAATTCACTAACCTTGCATTGATAACCCGTGAAAAGCTCGATCATAGAGAGATTTTTTTTATTTTTTTGTGTGGGTGGGGGAGTAGGGGGGTTCGATTTTCAATTTAGAGACTTTTTTTATTTAATTTTTTCGTTGAAAAAAGATTTTATTTTCCTAAAAAGAACGGTGTTTTTGTTTTTGCATTATTTAATTGGGAGGGACAAAGGATTGACGAGAAGTTAGGCAATGTTTTATCCTGCTGTGTGACGTGGGATTCAAGATTATCTATGATGCTCATCTCTTCTCTCTCTACCATAACAATTTTGGAAAACGGGACCCATTGGACGGGACCAAATCTGTTGAAATCTTAATTTGTGTTGGAAAAGGATTCTTCGTTGATTGTTGTATTATTACCCGACCTGTTCATCAAGTTAATCTGATGATCATCGGCTTGAAATGGGCCAGGTTTCATATCAAGTTACATGGAAGTTGGTTTTATTAAATCTGATCACCTAGGAAGTTAACGCATTATCTAGTTAGAGTTTAAGTAAAACACGATTTCATCACTTTAAAGTATTTTTTTTAATTATTAAAATGATGTTGATATGAAGATATTTTGAAGTGTATATTAATGGTTATTTTTTAAAGTATTTTTTTTGTTAGTATATATTTTAAGATAAAGTTTTTTATTTTAAAAAAAATATATTTTTAATATTAATATATTAAAAAAATTAAAAATAAAAATAAAATTTTTAATTTTTATAAAACACTATTTAAAATATAATTTTAAACAATATTATAGATAACGCCTCAAGGTTAATTCATCTAACTTATTAATTGTAATGGATTTTGTAATTATGGTCGATAACTAGAATGGAAAAAAAAATTGTGCATATTGTCATTAAAAATATATAATAAGTTTAAAATAATTATCATAAAAATATTTTTAGATTAATTTAAAAGACTTGAGTATTGAGCAGTGAATATAGTTGTCACTCATTTCATATTAGTTGAGGGTCGGAATCATTAAATCAATTTGAAAATTATTTAATTAATTCAAATCAATTTCAAAATATTATCATTCCATTGATTTAAAAAAATAAAAAACATGAATTTAGACCAAAAAAATTCTTGAAGTTGATTTTGTTAGTGAATATACATTATAATCAATCAATTAATTATATGTAGCACTAATTTTATTAATGTAAAATACATTTATTATTAATAAAGTCTTTTTTTATTTGTAATATTTAATTATATTTTATTAATAAATCTAAATTAAAAGTAAAATTCATGAAACAATAATGATTTACATAGAAAATTGTTATAATGAGATATCTAATGCACTAAAGCACTATTTATAAAAATTATCGATTAATACTTTATTAAGATCAGATTAATTAGAACTATTGATATATATATGATATATATATATAATTAATCTTATAAATTGAGATATATGATAAATACTCAAATCTAAATTATATAAAAGTATTTAAGTAATTAAAAGATAATTTATTATTTTAAATTAATTAGGAAAAATATTATATTTTTAAATAATATTGATTATCACGATGAAATGAGTTTAAAAAAAATAAATTCTTGTTTAATAAATTAATTATTATAATTTTAAAAACTAACATATTTAATAAAGTAAACATTCTCATTAACCCGCGAAATTCTAAATTTTGTACCAAACCGTCAAACAGAGATGGTCGCGACTTGGTACGGACTAATGTTGATCATGACGTGCTTCAGTATCTTGAAGGACCATATGTCTCAGCTCAGTTAAGACTCAGCCCGAATCAGAAGCACGATGGCCTGGAAAGAAAATTACAAGGTTGGATTTGAACACTTGAAGCTCCTGAAAAGAGATTTCCATCTTTGACTTTTCGATTTACAAGAATATCGTAGGTAGTCTCATCAGGAACAAGACCTTTTGTCTAGCGTCTCATCGTGCGGTCTAAAAGCTTCTTGTAGACATTGGGGTTCATGCATTCCTGTCCATGTCTTCCAAAACATTATATGCGTTCTCTAGCTGTCCTTTATTGTAAAGACTGCATATAAGAACACTAAAAGTTAATAAATCAGGCATCATAGATACCCTTAGCAACCATGAATATCTCTGCGTAAAGATCTGACGCAAAGAGTAATTTACGCTTTCAGCAATCCTGAAACCAGTGTTTGTGTAAACCTGCAAATCACAAGGAATCCCCTCATCATTCTCTTGCGCAAGTCAAGTGCTGCTTCCATATTCTGGAGATTCCTGAAGCCACTAACCATGGAACTGTAGAATATTACTGTGTTAGGAGATAAGCCAACCTCGAGGAGTTAAGAGAAAAGCTTGCTTACACTTGCCATGTCTCCTTTATGGCAATATCCATCAATCAGAGCACAATACATAGCAAAATCCAGTTCAATAAACTTGTTTTTCATCTCATCCAGCATATTCACAGCAAGATCCAAATTATTGTTCTTGCAAAACCCGATAATCAAGCAAGTGTAAGAGAAGACATTTGGGACAGTACTCCACTTTTGTTTATCTCTGTATAAACAAATTAACAACGCGGAGTTGTCAGGGCCCTCCTTTACAAATCCATCTATAACACAGTTGCATGTCAAGCAGGTGGGAATGAAACTCTCCCATAAACATCTTCAAACTATCCCGTGCTTAACTCACAATGTTTCCATCGTTTTTCCTTGCTTCATCAGGTGAGGTCATTCGAGTAGCGTTTGATATATGAGGACAAAATAGCTTTACTGAGCATATTTTATGATAAAAATTAGTTCTTGTTCAACCCCATCTTCGTATATATAACGACTCTTCTCGTATAGCGCATTAAGGTAACATTTGATATACCTATCTAAACAAGACACTTTGGTGTTAGTGTTAACGTGCATGTGGGATACATGATAAAAAATAATAATAAAATTGTTCAATCCCACGACATAATTTTCGCAGCAGCATCTCATTTGATGAGGTAGTCTTGTTCTCTTCAATCCCGTTCAGTCCTCTTTACTTGGTATACACGTAACAATAGTTAACTGGCAACCTCAAAGGTTTTTCTTTTCAATTTCCAAACTACTTTTCCAAAACATAACCTTTTCGGTCCATTGATCTTTCAAAAAGGAGTCAAACCACTCTCAAAAGCACGGGGAAGAAAAGCTAAATGCTAGGGAAGCCACAAAGCCACACACTACAAGTAGCAAAATGACCAAGCAATCTCGGACGTTATGCACTAATTAAGGTAAATACAAATTGATCTAATTATTAGATTAACAATAACAACTCAGAAGGGCAAGGTACTTCATCGCCTGCAGAGATGATACATGAACTGCCATAGACCTGGTTTATGAGAAAGAATATTGTAAAATGAGAAATATTTTCTTTCTGTTGGATGTATGATCACCTATTCATCTCTTGTAGCTTCACTAAGAATGTATTACAACGTATTTTGAAGGAAAGTGGGATTTTTAAGCAGGTTGGGAATTGGGCTATTTATTTTCTAAAAAACAAATGTTTTCTTTTTGTTCTGTTGATGATTTCCTAATGCTCCTATATTTATCAAATTTGGAAAGAAATTAACAGATGAGTGCACGGTATGGATGGGGTTGTTGTTAGTGTCGAGTTAGCCCTCGTTTGAAATTGCAGTTGAAATTCAATTTTTTTAATTTAAAATTAATTTTTTAAATATATTTCTAAATAAAAAATAACCCTTTTTACAATTCCAATCATCTTCTTAACTCCACAAAACAAGAATCATGCAGAAGCTACTGTATATTGTACAAACCTTGTAAGTAATTTGCTTCAGCTGATTTTGATCAATGAAAAATTCATTCATAATTAAAAAAAAAAAAAGCCAGGATCTAAATCACCCACCTTGATCCCCTCTTAGTTCACCTCTTTTCTCTCTGTTTTACCAGTTTAAGCTTTAGAGAGTCCCCTGACTATATATCAAGCAACCATTTACACTTTCGATGTTTCTATGTAGCAATGTTTCATGGAATTTTTTTTATTTTTAAAAACTATAAATTAAGCAATTGAATTTTTTATTTTTCAGATTGCATTAAGATTCAAGATAATAAATTAGATGAAGCATTAAATATCTCAACATTATGATTTTGCATTTTGCATTTGGAGGTCAAAATTAAGAAATGAATGATCTAATGGACAATATTATATTGATGAAATAAAAAAATCATCTCAATTCAAAAATTTAATTGATGGAGTGAGATTTCTATTTATATCATTGTCTGATATTTATATAAAATTTAAATTTTAAACTATATCAGAAATGTGTATATGTGTGTGTAGAGAGAGATGTTATTTAATCCTTATTTGAGAGATAGTATTTAATTCGAGTATATATAATCTTTAAGAATGTGATTATCTAAAATCCTAGCATGAACTTAATAATTATGAAATATTTAGCACGATATTTAAGATTGTGATTGTGATGCTAAAGTAGAGTAGATAATTTGAAGGATTCAAATTTAGAATAAATACATTATTAGAACAAGATCAAAGTTAACTCCTATCCTAGATGATTTTAACAATATAACCTCCACATTGATATAGTAAATTTAAAAAAACTTAATAATTTCTTTGGATATTAGCCCAAGGTTTGAATTCATGAAGTCGAGGGAAGAAATATTCTTCGTTAACCACCAAGCTAATTTTGTATAATTAATTATTTAAATTTTTGGCTTTATGTTTGGAGTAAATTAAGTGTTATGGCTTAATGCGAAGTAATTAAATTTTTAAATGCAAACCAAGAAATTCTAACTTTTGATTATATATTTTATAGTGTATTTTTTTAGATTGAATTTTTTTTCTAATTTAATTTTTAATAATGGGTTGGTTGGGCATTGTATTTAATAATTTTTTTATATGAAGTTATTTTAGTTTTATGATCCGTGTTACGAGTTTGGTAGGGAAATTCAAGTTGATTTGGGTTATTTTTTGTTTATTTTTTATTAAGTTATTTTAATTTCATAACTTAAATCATAAATTTGATAGATTAATTCAAGTTGACTCAAGTAATTTATCATTGATTTTTTTTAAAAAATTATTTTTTAACATTGAATTGATTGAGAATTATGATTCATAATTTATTTTGATTTACTTTATATGAAATTAACATAGACTCATATTCTATATCATGAATTTAGTAAGTTAGCCTGAATTAACTCGAGTCGATTTAATATATTTTCTTTTTAATATTTTTTTGAAATCATACTATATTTTTACTAATTATTTATATTATTTTGAAACTTATCACTATATTTTTACTAATTGTTTATACTACTTTTAAATTTATCAAATCAAATGATATCATATCAGCTTTTATATAATTAAAAGAAATTCTATTATAAAAATATTAGTAATGCTTATAATATTTGTTTTCTACATTAATAAAATAAATAATCCAATTCAAAGCTCATAGTGCCCAAGAATCTGTGTTATTCGCCAAGTTGAGATGGCATAATCATTTTCATTTTTTTTCACTTTTTTTTTTCGGTGGGGGTTTCAAATAATGTTTATGATGCAGAGGGACCGTGCACTTAAAATGTTGCATTAACTTTCACGAGCACAATGTTGGCCTCGTGGCTTTGTTTTTGTAGACTTGTTAGCAATGCATTATTAGCTTGCCTCATGCCATTAATCGGATCAAAATTTCTTTAATATAAAATAATATTTGGACATTATTAATGCCTTTTCAGTTAGAAAAAACTTAAATTGTTTAAAAATTAACTTGGTGTGATATAATCAACTTGATGGTCCATAAATAATTTAAATAACTAATAAAAAAATATAATTTAATTTAAAATAAATATTCAAAATAAATTTTTTAATAATATTAAAACGATAATATATTTGATTGATTTGGATCAACCCAAGTTAACCTGTCATTTTACATACTTAGTCATAAGACTATGATAATACTATAGAAAGCAAATCAAAATAGATTATAAAACTTGATTTTCAATAAACTCAATGTTAAAAGATAAAATAAAAATAAAAATAATTAAAACAACAACAAAATAATAACCTAAATCAACCCGTTAAACCTATGAATCAGATTATGAGATCATAAAAACCCCTACAAAAAATAAATTAAAATAAATTATGAGGTTAAACCCCTAGTAAATCCAATGTTGAAAGATGAATTAAAAAAATTAAAAATAGAAAAAAACAACAACTCGAGTCAACTTAAGTTAATCAACTAAACTTGCAATCTAAGTCATAAGACTAAAATAACTTCATATAAAATAAATTAATACAAGTCACAAAGCCTAATTCCAAAACAACCTATTGTTGAAGAATAAAATTAAGAAAAAATTCAGCTAGGAAAAGGGGGGGGAACTCAAGTTAATTTATCAAATCCGCAATCTAAATCATGAGATTAGAAAAACCTTTATAAAAAGTAAATTAAAAAAATTATAAAACTTAATTTTTAATAAACCTAATGTCGATGAATGAAATTAAAATTAAAAAAAATGATTAAAAAAAACATGAAAAATGGAACTTGAAGTAGCCAAGTTAACTTATCAAAACTCATGCCTTGTTTTATGAGATAGAAATAACCTTATAAAAAGCAATCCAGAACAAATTATGAAAACTAATTCTTAATCAACCTAGTATTAAATAATAAATTTGAGTGAAAAAAAATCAATTATAAATGGGGAAAAAAATCCTCAAGGCAATTGAGTTAACTCGTCAAACTTATGATAGATGTCATAAGAGTAGGGTAACAATATAAAAAGTAAATTTTTTAAAAAATATAAAGTCTAATCTCCAATAAATCCAATGTTAAAAAATAAAATAAAATTAAAAAAAATCATAATTGAAAAAATATAAAATAAGAAAAAAATTATTCAAGTGAATAGTTTTTTTTTATGAAGATGAGTATAGTTAAACCCCCTTTTATTTTATTTTTTGTTACCTAGATTTGTGGCCACATGATAACATGTGTTGAACCATTCAATTTTTTTTTTATTAATTTTTCAGCAAAAAAAAGGTGACGATGACTTTCATAGAAGTAATGAAAATTCAAACGTCAGGTTAAATCTCGATTTGTTTGATAATATAATATACAAAATTAAACAACAATAACAAATAAAAAAATATTAGATTTGATCAAACCAAGTTAACTTGCAAAACACATAATTTGCAGCATGAAATCTGAATAACTCCTTAAAATAATGGAAAATAAGAAAACATTAATTATAAAAAAGAGCTTAAAAAAAAATCTAAATCAAATTGATAAAACCTTTTACTTGAAAGGTTAACAAAATCCAATAATTTCAATTAAAAAAATAATTTAATTAATAAAAAATCTACCATTCAAAAAAATAAAAACTAAATATAAAAAAATAAAAATCAAATAACTGCTTTTAAAATATGTAAAGAAAGGACCTAAAACCAAGGAGAAAAAAGGAAAGAACATTGTAGATGCATCTAAAGAGCTAGGGAACAACCATGCACAGCCGAACTTTTAAATTAAATAATATTTTATATGTGTTTAAATACTCAATTAACATAATTAAATTTAATAATTATATAAAAAAAACTAAGAGAAAAGGGCAAAAAAAACCTCTTGTTCAACAGCAAAGACAATTTTAATTTAAAAGTTTGTGATTATTTGACTGTGTGAAAAAGTTAAAAAAACTCCCCCCCAACCAACGCTTGAATTTTTTTGCTCTAAAGGCATATTAGTCATTTCACCATAAAAAGCCTATTACACCTCGCTTCCAAAGCCATTTATGCCGTGTTTGTAAGGATACGATAGTCATAGCAGTAGCTCTTTTAGTTTCGAAAGCTTGATTTCAAAAATTTGTAGTGATATTAAAAGTGTAGTAAAATTCATTAAATAACGGTTTAAAATCATATTTTTTTTAAAATTTCATTTTTAAAAAAATTAATTGTAAAATTTTTATTTTTTAAAAATAAAAATATTCTTTTATATATTTATAATTAAAAATATTTTAAACTACAATTATTACCGTTGGCTAAATACACTAAAATTATAGTTTATCAAAATATGAAAATAAAATGTTGCAGAATAGTAAAAAATTTATATTAAATATTTATAATTAAAAATATTTTAAACTGTAATTATTAAGCATTTGCTAAATACACCAAAATTATAGTTTATCAAAATATGAAAATAAAATGTTGCCTGCATAGTATTCTCAGTAATTTTCCCTTTCTTATTTCGTAATTTTGCTTCTAAATAAAAAACTCAAAAACAATTATATATATATATTTAATTTGAATATAAATGATTTATTTAAAATCTGATTGGATAAAAAATTATCACAGTAGATAAATGTACGTGATATCAGTTAAAAATACACGGGACACACTCGTCATTCCAAAAAGGCGAGAAGCGAAGACAGCGCTCAGCAGGCTCAAAAACCACGAGGGTAACACTGTAATTTAGGAGAGCTAGGTTCTCTTTCGTTAGTAAGCTAGTAGAAGCAGCACGTCACTCTATTGTCTTCTCATCTCCACACAGAGAGTCTTCTGTGGCTCCGCGTCTTTCAGGTAAAAAATAAAACCCTAGCTCTCTTTCTCATTTCCCTTTATTTTTTTTTATTTTCGTTTTTATATCTTTTTTACTCCATCTTCTAATTCGCGTGCCTGATCTGGCACGCCCTATCAAAATCTCAGCTCTGTGATTTCGTTTAAATTTCTGTGGATTTTTTTGGGAGATGAGTTTGTATATCTTTTATATTTAGTGAAGACTTAGATTTGATTATTTAATTGATTTAGTTTTTCTTTGTTTTCTCGTTCTCTAATTTGTGGGCATCTAGCTAGGGTTCAAGGGTTTTTTGTGGCTGCATGATTACTTCGTTATTTGGGCTTTTTTTTGTTCCAAATTAGTTAAAGGTTGTAGAGAATGGAGCTACTATTTTGGTTCTAGGAGTTATTTGATGGTTTTTTTACGGGTTTTTTGTTTTTTATTAAATGCTGGCTCAAGATCTACTCGCACGGTCGGTGTGGGGCTAATTCATTTTTTTTTAGTTCACTGTAAAGTTGGTGATGTGTTATTTGGGTATCAGGTTATTGTTTGTGGTGGCTTGAGTTTGTGATACTTGTAAGTTATGGAGAAGAAAACAGCAAAGAAGAAGAACCCGTTGGTTTTTATGGACTTGTGTATTGATGGCGATCCTAAGGAGAGAATGGTTTTTGAGGTATCATTATGTTTCAACCTTGTTGGATGCATGGGGAAATACCTGTATATTGAGTGTTGTCTTGCATTTTTATTAATTCCTCTGTGATTTTTTGTTCTGCAGCTTTTCTCGGATATTGCTCCCAAGACTGCAGAAAATTTCCGTGCTCTTTGTACAGGTAATGGTTGCATGCTATGGTAATCTTTGTAATGACTTGTCTTTTGATGGTAGTGCTGTCTCTTTAGTCATTTTTTTTTTGTCTTGATTGATAGTTTTTAACCTGTTTCTAGATGGAAATGCCATCTTTTTATTCAATATTTTTCAGCTATTGGAATTTTTAATTTTTGTTTGAAGGCTGGTTTGGGTAGATTTTAGAAATTTGATTTTGTATTGTTGAGTTGCTTTTCTGATGTCTTTAATCTTTTCAACTCAGGGGAGAAAGGAATTGGTCCCAAATCTGGAAGACCATTGCACTACAAGGGATCCTTTTTCCATCGCATCGTTAAAGGGTCCATGGCTCAGGTTTGTTGTCCTGTCTAGTGTCCATCTAGATTTTTCTTGCATGGGTTTGCTTAGTTCTCTTGTTTGAACATGCCTAAGAGGTGGTCCATCTTTCAGTCAGTTACCCTTGTTTATGCTGTAGGGTTACAGGGCTGATGGTCATGACTGCATTTCTTGTGATGTAGTTTTAAGGTTGTACTTACTGAGTTGTCCATCCTCAAAATTTACTATGATTCACCATGCCCAACCCATTTCTGAAACATAAACAATTTTGCCAACTGGTGGACTAACTTCTTTTGTCAATTTTGCAGGGTGGTGATATTCTGAAACGAGATGGTATGTAATTCTTGTTGGTTCATTTGGGTTGTTAATCTTTTTGATTTTATGCAGTTTATGACTCGTTCATTTTGTTGTATGGATTTGAAATTATGACACTAATTGTTTTAACAATCTTACAACATTCAACTAATTCTAGAAACTTTGCCACCCCTTATATTCTCATTTCCCTCTAATTTAGGGAAAATCAACTAATTTGCCCTTATACTTGGAAGCTAATCTCTGATTATCTTGTTAATTTTAATTGCAACTACCATACACTTGAACTATGATAAAATCTCTAATATTGACCTCGTGAAATCTGTTAAACTTAAGAGTTTGTGTCATGTACATGTGTATTCCATGATAAATGACTGGATTAGCTGCCATTAATAAGGGGTGTTCCGTTACTGTGCAGTTGCTGACCAAGTTTTTCTTTAACAGTTTAATTGTAAAATCTAAATGGGTTTCTATCAGTCCCTATTTTTTTCTTGGATAAAAATCTGAACTACTCTTTTATCTCAAAAACTCAAATCTGTAATTTCACATCTCTGTAGGATCTGAGACTTGGATGGCAGAATTTGATAATTTTCACTAATTGAAGGCTATATTGGAGATTTCATCTTCCTCCAGAGGTATCATGGATGCAATTGATAGTTAAGAGGGTAGATTGGAGATTAGGTTCAAAGTATAAGGGTAGATTTATAGAATTTTTCCTGAAATTTATAACATTCTTTAGATTTAAAGAACTAAATTCCTTTTTTCTAGTGATTAACAATTGCAATACAGTAAGTTTTGGCCAAGGGAGGAGACTATTGTTTATGACATAACTCCATGATTTGCCCTTTGTAAATTATCTGCAATCGAAATTCCCTTATAATCGATGCGTTTAGGTTTTTATCAGGATAAACAAGCAATCAGAATGCAGCATGAGTTTAGATTTTCAGGGGATAATACTTCCTGACATGTTTTCGCTCTTCAAATTATTAACCATTTTGTTTTCCTGTTCTGCAGGGACCTTTGGAGAGAGCATATATGGGGACAAGTTTCCTGGTGAGAATACTTGAAATCTTTTGTTCCTTTTGATTCCTGTTGCAGGGAAAACATTATGGATTTGTGAGCATAGAATTGGGAAATTTTTGCATTTTATGCATAATGCCAAATGAAGTGAAATTATGAATTTGTATACATTTTAACTATAGGTTTAGTGGTTCCTTAATAAGGGCATACTCAATGTCAATACAGAAACCCATGTCATGTCTTAAAATTTCTGAATAACTGAGCCCATTGTCCAAATGATACTAAATCACATTGTATAGGTTTTTCTTTGTTGGAATGACCTGCCCCATGTCATGCCATTTTTTTATGCTAGCTTATCATATATGTTTGTACCTAGAGTTTTTTATTTTTTCTGTGCCTCCTTTTAGAGGCTATGAGGGTCTGAATTTGAAGATAGGTTTGAAATAAAGAAACTTTTTCTGTGCATGTCCGGTCTCTTAAGAATAGTGCCACCCTCTTAGAAAGAAATGTAATGAACAGTGCAAGAATGAAGACTGGCACTGTTATTTTGCAGATTGATTTTTGTCTGGGCATATCATTGACACATCCCTATTTATTGATATTGACTCCGTGCAACACTTTCAGAAGCAGTTTATTGTTTTTTTAATATGCTGTAATGTAAGAACTCAGAATCTACTTTGCAGTTGATGCGATAATTTCACTATGTTCATGTTTGGCCCCTCAGTGTGATTTAGCAGTGTGGGAACCAACAGTCTTGCCTTGTCCACAGGCCTTGCATTACAATTTTATCATGATTTTCTGAGGTCTTATATTCATTGTGCAAGTTAAAGCGATCCTCGATTGAATGTGCTGACAAGTGGTTTGTGGCACTGTTGCAGATGAGTCTCCAAAGCTAAAACATGATGGACCTGGTCTTCTATCCATGTCAATTGCTGATCGTGACACTTTAGGCTCTCAATTTATTGTTACCTTTAGGGCTAATCATCATCTTGACAGGTTTGTTACTTAGGAAGCATGTCAATACTTTAAAGTTTATGCCCTTCTTTTCACTGTCTGTTTGATGTGCTGTTGCATCCATGTTTTATAGTGCTTGCTGTGGATTTTGTATGACAGGAAGTATGTGGTCTTTGGGAAGCTTGTGCAAGGAGATAAAGTACTGAAGAAAATTGAAGACGTGGGTGATGAAGAAGGGAGGCCCACTGTAACAGTGAAAATAGTCGATTGTGGTGAATTCATTGAGGGTAAGTATTCTATTGTTAATATATGTGTTACGATAAGTGTGACTGTTAGTCTGTTTGATTTCCTTGGTTCAGAGATCCAGTAAGTGTATGAGGAATGCTTTCTTTCTTGTTTCCCTCTCATTCTTTGTCATCCTTTTTTATTTGATGAGGTGCCACTATTTTTTCACAAGTTTCACTTTGGATACCTTTTTTTTTTTCCTGCAGACAAAAAGAAAGTAAATAAACTGAAAACAGAAAAGCACCAGAAATCTTCTAGAGACAGAAAGAAGAGGAGGAAGAGAAACCATTCGTCTGATTCAGAGAATTCATATGATTCTGATATGGAATCATCGGAATCTGACAGTGATTCTGACTCTATGTCCTCATCATCTGATATTAGTTCTTCAAGTGAGGACAGACGTAGGAAGAGAAAGAGAACTTCTAAACGAGATAAACGCAGACGTGGCAAAAAACGAGATAAGAGACGTGACAAAAGGCGAAAGAGACGTGATAAACGATCCAAGCGTAGATCAAGAAGGTAGTTGCTTAGCCATGATTTTTATACCCTTAATGTTTTATGTATGCTCTTAAAATCAAGGGAAGGTTCCAAACTACTTTGTTGGTCTTTGATATTTACCCCCACATGCTACTGCAGATAGGTTAATTTCCATTTAGGTGTTACAAATGATTTGATAGAAATTCTGTGGTACAGACTTGAATCTGCTTGCTTTAGAAGTATTTTAGACGTGACAGTGTGAACCCATTTGTTATGTAATTAATCATTTATGTTTTTGAGATCATTGGCTTTCATTTTTTTAACACTTGTCAGTCACTCATGTTTTATATTGTATCTTCTCCGTGTTCCATACTGAATTAATTCTTTCTTCTCTTAGATCATCAGATAGTCTAACAGATGCTGAGAGTGAGAGTGAAACCAGCTCTGATGATGATGCTCAAGCAAAAGACAGGAAGTGCAGGGGCCCTTCTCAGAAAACTGGTACTGCTTCTTGAAGTCATTCTGTATGTTTTTTCACTCATCCAAAATTGCAGCATTGTGTTTGGAAAATATCATCTGGTTACTCCTACTTTATTTCAAATCACGTTGCATATGTGTCATCTTTGTTGCCATGCTGGTTCTTGTTAAATTTGCAATACATTTGGATGCTTGCAATTTTATATCTAATGCTAACAATATTGGAAAGATAGTGATACTTCCTGAATTGCTTTTTCATTTGCATTTTGTTCAGGTTGGCCTTGTGGCCACTCTCGTGTGATAGTCATCCACTCGCATTTAACAAATATTGCACTATTTGCTTCATGTAATGTTATGCAGCTGATGATCAATCTCCTATGGTTTTGGAGGAAGAAGCAGCCTCCTTTCCTCGTAAAAGGAGACAGGAACCTGATATACTTGAAAAGGAAGATGGTGAATTCCCCAAGGAAAATGGATCACGACGAAGTGATGGTATTGAGGCAGATGCTAAATCTTTTGGAAGTGAAGATAGGCAACCTGATATCAGAGATGGTCACCCAGGAAAATCTAGGTCTACTTTCAAATCTTGTGACACAGTTATTCTTTATGCTTACAGATTCTTCCAGATCTGTATTTTATTGAAAGTTGATGAGCAGGAGCCAAAGTATGAGTCCCAAGAGGACCACAAGTAAGAGTATTAGTCCCAGGAGGAGCCTGAGCAAGAGCCCGAGTGTTAGTCCAAAGAGAAGCACTAGCAGGAGTCACAGTGCTAGTAGAAGCCATCCTCATGTTTCCCAGAGGAGTATCAGCAGAAGTCCTGTTAGAAGTGGAAGCAGCAGGAGCCCAGCTAGAAGTTTCAGCAGAAGTCCTGTGAGGGCAAAGAAGGCTAGAAGCATAAGCACTAGCCCAGTGAGATCTAGGTCTCGAAGAAGCATTAGCAGGAGCCCTGTGAGATTACCACCTCGAAGAAGCATAAGCGGGAGCCCTGTGAGATCTCGGTCTCAATCATTGCAAAAATCTATCAGCAGAAGCCCTGTAAGAGATTCTAGGAGCATAAGCAGAAGCCCAGTTAGATCTTCTCGGAGAAGCGTTAGCAGAAGCCCAGTTAGATCTTCTCGGAGAAGTGTCAGCAGAAGCCCAGTTAGATCTTTGAGGAGAAGCATCAGCAGAAGCCCAGTTAGATCTTCTCGGAGAAGCATCAGCAGAAGCCCTGTCAGATCTTCTCGGAGAAGCATCAGCAGAAGCTCTGGTAGGGCTCCTTCAAGGAGAAGCATTAGCAGAAGCCCGGTTAGGGCACCAAGCAGGAATAATCGTCGCAGCTATTCAAGGAGCCCAAGCATACGGAGGGCAAGGTCTCCTGATAGAAGAAGTTTGTCAAGAAGTGTTTCCCCTAATGGGTCCCCCAAGCGTATCAGGAGGGGAAGGGGTTTCAGTCAACGATATGCTTATGCTCGGAGATACAGAACCCCCTCTCCAGAGCGTTCTCCTGTGAGATCCTACCGTTATAGCGGCCGTGATAGGTACTTGGCAAGCCAGCCTCCTTTGTTATTTGCCCATTTCTGTTCTAATTTATCCAGGTCATTTGAACTATCATGCTCAACTACATGATGTGTTTTTTAGAATGCTAACTCACTATGATATGTTTCTAGATTTACCAGTTACCGAAGGTATTCTCCTAGGCGTTATAGGAGTCCTCAAAGAGGAAGAACTCCACCAAGGTCGGTGATTTACTTCATTTATTTTTGGCTGATTTTATTTCTCATTGGATGGTAGTGATGCTGGAAATGCTTGTTTGCTTGGAATTGCATGTCTTGTTTAGTGGGATGGTTCTTTTGAAGTGTTTTATCTGTCCTTGGTCGTACAATTTTCCGTCCTGCCAACCTGATCTCTCTATATGATACTTTTAGCAGATACAGAGGGAGGAGAAGCAGGACACGTAGCCTGTCTGTATCACGCGGCCCCCGCTATCGTAAACGTTGTTATAGCCGCAGCCCTGTTCGCAGTTGTTCCCCAGTTGACGTGTCCAAGTCACGTGTGTCTCCACGAGTTGATAGGCGAAGGTCGCCGTCTCGTAGCCGTAGCCCATCAAAATCACAATCCTCTTTGGACTCCCAGTCTCCCAAGAGACCCAGTAAAGACAGATCAAGGTCATCATCTAGAAGCCCTGGTCGGAAGAAGGGCCTGGTGTCTTATGATGATGGTTCTCCCGATTCCAGCCAAAGTTGAAATGGTTGAAGATGTGATGAAAAAATCCTTTGCCCGGACAAGCTTGAGCTATCTATCCTGCATTTTGACAAGCCTTGTCTTATGATGAACTAGGGGCTGGCTTCTTTTTGCCCCCCCTATCCAGCTGGACCTGGGTCGTTTGTTTTTTTAAGAGGGGCAGACCATGTAGTCGCATATCATTCTCGTAGTGTGGTTTAGATTTATCCCTGGCATGTTGCTAGGATATACTAGCAATGATTTATATTATATGAGGAACATGGAATCATGCTGCGGCAGGTCGTCATTACTCCTTTCCTGTGTTAGCTTGCCGATATTTAGGATGAAGTTGAGGAGGTGGGATAATTTATGTGCCTTGGATTGAAGACTTTGTTTTTGAAATTTGAAGTTTTGTGTATTTGAGCTGTGCGAGTTCTTGTGGGGTTTGTGTTGCCTATTTATTCTCTCCTATTCGTGATCATTTTGGTGGCTGAGGCACTTCGATCATGGGTCTTCCTTTGTTCCCCATTGGGATGCCGGGCTTTACAGCAGAATGTTTGAGTCCTATACCTTTCTTCGTCTTCTTTTTTTTTTTTTGATGTGGTTAATCCAAGATTTAGAGAGCCTCCTGGTCAAGAAAGGGTTGCTTCCTAATTCTCCGAAGACGGTGGCAAGGTATCGAGCATAAGATAAAAAATACTTTCACGGTGAAAAATATATAATTTTTACTTTAATAAAACTGAATTTTAAACAAAGATAATGATAGGGTTTATAAACAAAAATATAAGTAAAGTTTTAAACATAGATAATAATGGAGTTTATGAATGAAAATGTATTATAACTATTAAATAAAAATATTACCTCAAATGCTAAGCCAAACAGCTCTTTATCTAGTTATAATAATAATCCACGATTCCTCAAACGCGAGGGTGCGTGTGCAAGAGGTTAATGGGAATAAAGAAGATGAAGGAAGCTGTCTTGATGGGGGATCCCTTGGTAGCATGAGGTTGCTGCGTAATTTTCTACATTTGACCTTCATTTACAAGTAATTTTCAAGTCTTCAGTATGACTGTAAAACCATGGATTGCCCGAAAAAATAAGTTAGGGATGAATGGCTTGATTGCTCACTTATGGCCTGCTGCCTGCATGTTCATCAAGGGCATGGTGGCTTCCCGAGTCATTACATTTTTTAAATGGGATCAGATATCAAGGTGTCCACCACCACAGACAACCTAATATTCTTCCTGTCGTCTGTTTCATTTTTCTAATAAAATGGTTGCTTTTTTTCCTCGACAATATCAGAAGAACCTCTGTTTTAAGTGCCCGTCATCATAACCAAGAAAAGCTCAGAATCAATACAGATTTTCCTCCCCCACCGTCAATTTTATGTTCTTGAACATGATGCCTCTAGCCTTACCAGGGAGCAAGGGTCATGGTGGACTAGGGTTTTCTTCTTCTTTTTTTAAGAAAAGAATAAATATATTTTCCCAATGGGGCATCTCTGAAGTCTATACAAAGCATAGATGAATTCCATTTATTTATTTATTTTTACCTTTAGAAGATAGGTTTGAACTCTATGGGAGGGTATCCTACCCCTGTAAAAATTGACAAGTTGCAGTTTACTGGTAAATTTGATTTAGATTATGGTAGATAATATAAAAGTGATTATTTTTTAAATAATTATTTTTACTGAAATAAATATGCTGATGATTTTTTTATTTTTTTAAAATTATTTTTAATATCAGTATATTTAAATAATTCAAACCCTACAAACCATATTACATTTTAATAAAACAAAATAACCTCTCTCAATTGAAAATAATTATATTTAAGAGATTTTTCTAAAGGAAGCAGCTCTTTTAACCCTACTGATTGTACATGCCCTCTAAAGAGCAAGATGAAGTGGACTTTCATTTAACTATCATCATTATTCTTTATCAGGTACATCTCCCAAAACCCTGCAATCATGTGGAAATCCATGCAATCTGCCCCTGAGTCATATTCCACTTTCATCACTCCAAAAACCCACCAGCATCTCATTATATTAGCACCCATATTAAACTTCCTAACCCTGCTTCTATAGGTCAATTTTCGATATGAAGAATTCATTAAATTTTCATTAAAATATCAAAATATTATTATTATTATTTTTGTTAATCTACTGGATTAGAAATTTATATGGAGTTAGATTCAATAACTATGAAGATATATATATATATATATATAATAGAGATAAACAAGAAGGCATACTTTGGATGCAAGTGCCGTCAACTTAAACCAAACTGTGGAGAAACAATGTACATTACATTGCTGTGACAAGATACTCCTAGTTGTGCCAAAAGAAATGGCATCAGCATATATGTTTTTGTCTTCATGTCAATGAATAGAAGTTGAAGACTTTTGGAGAAAGAGAGAGAAAATCTGCTTTGGCCCCATCTCTTGATTATTCCACAGGCAACACAGTAATTTAATATCATAACCAAAGCCATTGGATTTTCCTAGTTTGCGGATGATGCTCCTCCATTTCAGGTGTGGGGTATGAAGAGAGTTGACATGTTTAAAGAGTTTGATTCCCCCTTTCTGAAGTTAGAAAAATTTAGGTATATGAAGTTGTCTTCCCCTTTCTTCCAAAAATAAATAAATATATAGTCTTCAATCCAGAATTTATACGTTCCAGGATTGGAATTGAACTAGATTAAAAAAAAAACTTAATATATAATTCTATTAAAAATTCAATTGTAATCCATTAATTTTTATTTTTTTATTAAAATAAAGTTGTTTTAATTAAAAAAATTAATTTAGATAACCTGATGACTCGACTAAACTTGAAATCCAACTCTTAAACCGAGATGTATCTGAAAACTATATATAATAAAAAATAGTATTTTTTTTGAACCGCATATCATTAAATATTGTCATAGTGTGATTTGCATAGCGATATATCCCCAAAAATTATCATAATTTTTTTTTAATATAAATAGCTTAATTTTAATTAAAAAATTAAATTTAAATTTAGTTTGATATTATAGCAAGACCACATATGTTGCACCATATAAAAAGCATGATTTTCATACTTTTTGTTGCTTTACAATGAAATAACAAACATGCAATTACACTTTGTGTATGAAAATTAGTTTAAAAATACCATCCAACTATAATAAAGTATTTTTTTAGCATGCTAAAATTATTATTATTAATTTTATTATTTAATATTTTCAAATTATAATGTCAAAAAATAACTTTGTAAATTGTATCTATACATGTCTGGAATAGTATATAGTATAAAATATCAAGATACTTTAATTATATAACCTAATTACATATTGACCTCTTGTTTTTTTTTTCATGTTCGAGACTGCTGTCATGGGTTGACAAGGTTGCTTAGGAAATAATNATACATGTCTGGAATAGTATATAGTATAAAATATCAAGATACTTTAATTATATAACCTAATTACATATTGACCTCTTGTTTTTTTTTTTCATGTTCAAGACTGCTGTCATGGGTTGACAAGGTTGCTTAGGAAATAATTAGTAAAAACTTGTATATTTATCCAGATTTCTTCAACAAGTAAATAAATCATATTTACTTTGCTATTCCATCTAGAAAATTACAATATAGTCTAATACTATAATATTGTACATGTTTATGTTTATGTGCATTCTAGTAGTTTAAATTGATTTTGTTACAAGCTTAGGATAAACTCTAGCTTGTTAATTAGCATCCTATATGTTTTAAATACTTTAAATTAAACAACACAATCAATATTTAGATTTTAGCAAAATAATGTTAGATAGTTTTTTTTTCCCATGAGCAATTTTTTATCACTTGGGATAATAAACATCCTATAAATTTTTATTTTTTATTTTTTTTCTTGGTTTTTTTGTCAAAATTTTGTATGTTTTCAATTTAAATCTTCCATTACAATTTTTCACATAATTGTTTTTTCTAATTCAATCTTTATTTTTTTGATTTCTTTGTTTTTCATGAACCTTTTATAAAAGATTTTTTTTAGTTTAGATCTTCAATTACAATTTTTCATTTATTGTTTTTTTGTCAATTCATTCCTTATTTTTTTTGGTTTATTATTTTTTTCCTTGTTCTTTTTGCTAAAGTTTTATTGGTTTATTATTTTTTTCAATTTAGTTCTTGTTCTTTTAATTTATTCTTTCTTTTGTTAAAGTTGTTAGTCTTTTTAATTTAACCCTTATTCTTTTAATTATATGTTCCCTCTTATTTGTTTTTTTATTTTGATTTTCACCCTTATTTTTATAATTATATTTTTTATTTAAATTTTTTTGTGCAATTGATTTTTATTCTCAGTCATCCTCTGGATTTGCTAGAGATTGAGTTGTATGATTTTTTTTTATAGTGCTTCCAATCTAATGAACTTGATCTCGATTTTTAAATGTTAACGAGGATCAATATTTTTTTTGGCTCATTTTTCTTTCTGGTTTTATCATTCGATGATATTTTATTTTTTTTACAAAAAAGATTAATTTTGTGATTTTTCTAAAATTGTTTTTCTGTCGGATTATTTTTATCAATTTTTTAAAACCTGGTCGGGACTCAAACTAAGTCATTTATTTTTCTTATTTCTTTTAAATGTGTTTGTGTTACCTAGACTATCACTGCCTTTTCTTTTATTCTAATTTTGGTTTTTTATTTTAATATATCTTTTATTTTTTAATAATTCTTAAATTTATATTTCAATTAATATTTCTCTTCTATGAATTTTTTAAGCTTATTTAGCCTTTTTTAATAGATTATTTTTTCATATTTTGTATGCATTTAATTTTTGAAAATATTACTATGATTCATTTATAATTTTTTTTATTTTAATATGTGCATCATTACAGGGCATTTTTCCTCCTTTATTTTATTCAACTAGTACGTGCCTATTTTTATTATAATTTGAATAAGTAAAATATTAATTTTAATAAAAGAAGTCATTGAATACAACTAAATATATTGCTTGTGTAATAAAAAAAATATGTTGATGTACATGATGTCTCTTAATTCTCTCATTTTCCTCTTTAGTTATTGTTATAGTTTTTTTTTTCACAAATATTTCTTGATTTATTTAATTAAGTATATGTATAAATATTTTTAATTTATGCTTAATATTTTCTATGAAAAAACCTTGCATATTCAAATTTATTTGTTGAAGAAAAGAAATTCTAACCTATAATAAAACAAAGTTAAAAAGCTAATCTATAACCTTAGCCTGTGCAATGTGCGTGTTGACATAATATCAACACTAGTGCAAGTGGTGACGTCCACTTGACACACATACACTAACGTCCACTGGACACGCATGCACAATATATTACTATATATTATTAATATAGATGTATGAAATAGCTAATATATGTTTTAATTAATTTTATGAATTTTAAAATTAATAATTACATAAGTTTTTTTATAACCTTTAAATTTATAAAATTTTAATTATTAATTTCTTTTAAAAAAAATTAATTAGTTAACATGAATATCCAAACTAGACTACTAATTCCTCAACTAATTTTATAAATTTTTAAATTAATAATTAAATAAAATTTTAATTATCTTAAAATTTACAAGTTTTCAG
Organism: Populus ilicifolia; assembly: GCA_015708895.1. Taxonomy (NCBI): domain Eukaryota; kingdom Viridiplantae; phylum Streptophyta; class Magnoliopsida; order Malpighiales; family Salicaceae; genus Populus; species Populus ilicifolia. Next base: position 1,264,140 of record SRLM01000327.1, on the reverse strand, counting down.
CCAACATAGCTAAAATTTAATTAGTTAGCATTTCAGGGTTTAGTCTAATAATGGAGAGGCTTGTCTCCTTTCACTGCACCTGGGTTCAAGCTTTGACATGCACGTTTGTCATTCTCGTAGTGCCTTACATGTCTACTGAGTTTACAGTGTATTCAATGAAACGTGGGGACTAGTCGTGATACGCATAAGTTGACTCAAATACCCTACCTAAATAAAAAAATTTAATTAGTTAAACTTTATCGTACCACTGACATGTTTATCGATAGAAAAACTACATTTTTTCCACGAATTTGTTTCATTATAATTTACCCAACAAATGTAATAATGACATAATTATTTTTTATTAATTTTGAAATTAATGACATAAGAGTTGCTGATTGCAGAAGAGTGCGCTGGCACTTAGAAATTTAAGAAAACGCAGGCGCCCCCACAGTCTCTAGTGAAATGATAAACACGCACGCACGCACGCATTCCACGGCAGACAGGACATCCTTTGACAAATGGAAGGTGACAGTGTCACCCATACCTCTGAAGACAACGCTTCTCAAACGTAAGGAGGCATCAAACGTGTTTGAATTAAATATAAAAGTGGATCATTTTTTTTTCCTTTTTAATATTCAGGATGACATCATAATTTGATTGGATAACAGCTCGAAAGATGCGTCCAATTTTGCTTTCGTTCTGGATTTATATTTAATTGAATACTCTAAATTAATTCTGCTTGTGCCTCGTTTAGATATGTATACCTTGTTTGAAAGCAACCTAGACATAACTTTAGGTGGAAGCACAATAGGATAACTATAAGCTCAAAACAAAAAATTAACAAAATTAGGGTTAAAATATAAAAAATCTTAGAATCTTATTTCATTTTTGAAATATAAATTTCATCAAATTTGTTAATTAAACAGGTAGGCTGAAAAACTCCAATCTAGGTTAAAAACAAAATCCAATCTAGGTTAAAAACAAAATCAAAATCCTTTTTCGTATAAAAAAATTAACATAAAATCTAAAATATAATAAGAAATCCAAAAACATCTAAAAAAATAATAAATTTGATTTGAGAGATAACTTTTTAAGTGTAATTTTAGGAGATTTAATGATTCGATGATAGAAAAAATAACTCCTTACAAAAAATAAAAATAACATACGAGATCTTTTATGAAAAATTAAACTTGATTTAATGGTTGGATTTTATATTATCTTCATTTTATTTTAAGTCATTACCCTACCATGGCATAATTATTTTATTTTATTTTATTTAGACATATTCTGCTAGCCCATGAAAACATTTACTAGACTATCCATATGATTTATTGAAGATAAATCTTTATATAACTGATTGTAACCTCTAATCTCTGCAAGCTTGGATAGATCATTTCATTTTCATATGTAAAAAGCAATGAATGGAACTTAAAAAACACCAAGATAGCTAAAGTTTCAAATATATTTTTATGAATTTTATATTGTTAAAGAGTTGATTTATGAAAGTCTTAAAAGCATTTAAAAAGAAGATGCTCCATTGAATTGGATGCTTTATTGAAAACTTGATATTTTAATCTTTTTTATATATTTTAACACTTAAAAAAAGGCAAAATAAAGATTTGATATGAAAATACATAAAATAAATGAAATAGACAGCAAAAGAGAAAGAGAGATGCCAGACTTACAGCGTGGCTCACTCCTTAAACCACAATTTAATTATTTTCTATTAATATATAATTTTTTTTATATATATGCTAGATATGCTAATCTTTTTACAGGTTTGATATTATACAATTTTTAACTCTCAATATTTTTCAAGGATTAAAATCTTAACCAAAACTTTTCGAAATAATTCAATTGTCCTTCATACATAAATCATCTCTTACAAGGATTAATCACACTTAACAATGAAAGACAAGATTACAAATGAAAAGAACTCCTTGCTGATCAGAGCCTTTAAGCAGCTTGGCATCATCATTAGAATGTGACCATGGAAAATATACGATGAGATAATTCTCTTGAAGTATTTTTTAAATGCCTGAATCAGCAATGAAAATTCTTTTGGATAAAAATTATTTTTGTAATTTCAAGCTAAATCTTATAAAGACTGATCACATAAATTTAAGCTAAATTCCATTTTTCTATAATTTGAATAGTGGAAAAGAATGGTCGCATTCAATAATAAAAAGCATGCACAATCTCTGTATTTATTTACTTATATAGTGACCTTGTGAGAGAAAATGTCTCCTTCCCTTGAAATAGTCAAATTTATTTATTTACTTATTATCTTATCCTGACTCTGGGAAACAAAAACCCATATCCATCCCATTTGGAATACTCGAATTTATTTACTTATTTATTAATTTACCCATTTTTGATCGAGAGGAATTCTATCCAATTAAGATCATGGCGTAGAGATGCTCAACGAATCAGATAAAATTGCCACCACAATTTAAGAAAAAAATCTACATTCATCAAACAAAATACACTAATAATTACTTTGTAAAAAAGAAAAATACAAATTAAAAAATAACTTGAGTTTAAATAGATTTTTTTATATATAATATGATTTTTAATGTTTATTTCATAGAGTATTATGGAACTTTTGCTAGCACTCACTGATATGTTACTGATTTATATAAATTATTGTATGTGGTGGTGAGAATGACAGTGAAATAATAATAAAAAAGTTAACTGGTGAGAAAATGGAAATGATAATTAAAAAAAAAGTGATAATGAAATGGTTGTAATGATAATTGAAATAATCAGATAATATTTTAAATAAATTATTATTTATAAATATTTTATAAATTTTATGAATTGAAAATATTTTTTTATCAAATATATAAATTTAAAAATTAATTGTAAAATATTTTTTATTGACTATTTTTTAAATAAAATATTCATATAAAATAAATAATTTTTTTTTAAAAAAATACTCTACCACAACCATCACTGAAAATATAAAAATTATCTTCCTACAAAAAATAATTTTAGGCGAAACAAGCGGATACTAGAAATAAAAAAACATTTGCTGGTAGATTGAAAATGTAGATACGATAGAGGGGCAATCTGGTCATAGTAACAGTGGTCGCTGGAAAACCGAAAGAGCACCCCTCTTATTTTGGAGACAAACACTTGTGGTTTCGGGGGGTTCCATTGTCAGCATGAACAAAGCAAACAAAACAAAGGTTGAAAGAGAGGTTCAAGAAGAAGAAAGTAAAATTTGAAAAAAGGCCTCATGCTTTTCAGGGTTTTATTTCTAACCCAGGTTGGTTGCTTGGTTGGTACCCTTTATGAAAGCTTAAACCCTGCATTTCCATATGTTTTTTTTTTTTTATCTATTTAACGAAGTCAGATCTTTGTAGACATGCTTGTAACAAGCGAGTTCATGTTTAAACTAAGTTTAAGGTTTCAACTTCAAGATTTGTATGTTAATGGGTATGTATTAAGCACTTGGAAAATTTAAAAAGATGGGTTCTTTTTTATTTTCTCGAAATCGTAGAGAAATATTTACTATTTGCTGTTGTGTATTGTAGATATTCTTGGGTTGTTGTGGTTGAAGCACTTTAGTTGTCCACTGTCCACAAAGAATAGATTCTTGATGTCTTTGCATTCCTAACTTGAAGTCTTTGTTATCTCATTTTCTGCATGTATGTGCTAATTTGATCTATGTGGATTCTTTGCTCATCAAAGGTTGCTGCTTTATTTGTTTCTGTCACTTTCTTTTTATCTTCTTTTCTAGAGTGCCTTTCACTTTCTTGTAGTTTCTCTCTGTGAGGTGTTGATGTGACTAAGAGGTGTTGATGTTGATTTGTGAGTTATATTCCATTGCCACCTCTTATATGGTTATAAATAGATGTGTGGTCAATTTTGATTTTATTCATTGCAGGAACTCAAGAACTCAGCTTGAACATTCATCAAGAATCCTGCTTAGCTAAAGTTTTCTATTTTTTGTGGGATATAATGAGCTACAATACCTCTGCTGTAGGTTCTGGTCAGTCTTTGTTGCCTTTCTTGTTTATAGTTTGTGTTTGTGAGGATTGTGTGGTCTTTAGTTTTTTTTTTTTTGAACTCTTTCAGGCAGCAGGAATACTACAAGAACATTTGAATTTGGAAGAACCCATGTGGTGAGGCCTAAAGGAAAGCACCAGGCCACTATAGTTTGGCTGCACGGTCTTGGTGATAAGGGCTCAAGGTAAAATGCTAGCTTTATTCTGCTGAACTGGTGCTTGTATTGCTGTTATTCTTTCTCTTCTCAGTTTCCATTTGAAACTTTTTTTTTTTGCTAGAGAGCTCACTTCTTAAAGCTGGTTTATTGATGCAATTCAAAGCTATCGATCAAGTTAGATTTTTTCTTAACAAAATGCAACTTAAATAAATGTCTATTGTTTGAATCGAGGATTATTTGAATGTGCATGGAATGACAGTTACCAAGATTATGACTGCCATCCTTTTTTCATGGTATCTAGCTATCTATCAGTATCAATAAGTGAATTCCTGCTTTATGAATAACAGTTCGTGGAATTCTATTCCTTTATCTTTATCTCGAGCACATGCCTTATATGGGAATGGACTTGTTTTCCTCCTACAAAACCAAAGAGAGAGTTATGGAATGTCAATATCTTGTCCAGTTCTGCTGAAACTTTTTGGCATTTGTTTAACTTATTGAACTGTCCTTTTCTACAAGATCCTTGTCAAGATTGATTGGTGAGAGAGGGAAATTGTGCAAGAATTGTTTAAACATGAGTAGTTTTCTTTTTATTTTTTCCATCTACTTCCTTGATCTAAGCTGTGCTGGGGCTGCTGAAAGCCAATATGTGGATATGCCAAAGCTTAGAATAGGGGACCACTCTTACACTAGCTTGTCCTTTTAATTTGCAAAGAAATTACTAATGATATAATAACCTTAACCATTTAATGTTCCATTTTTTAGAATATTGTTACAGAAAATCAAGATACGAGATTGCTATGTCATATAATAAGATCTATACTATCACCATTATTGCTGAGGACTGGTGCTCTACTTTGAGTGTGGTCCCTAAATGTTGGAGTGTATTTCCTAAGTTATAATAAAATGCCTTCAAACTTCCTGAAGAGTGTAATGGTCCATTTGCAATTGGGTTTTGATGTGTTGTTGTGGCAGTTTTGAGAGTACTTCACAGTGACTGAATGAATCCCCCCCTTCTGTGCTTTGTTTTGCAGCTGGTCCCAGCTCTTGGAAACTCTTCCTCTTCCTAATGTAAGGATAATTATTATTTTAAGTTACCACAGAATTTCTTCTTGCGCACATGCAACATGCATCATGCATCATTCTGTGCCTCAATTCTTCCATGTTCAAGAAAATGTAATTATAGAGGACAAAATAACTTTTCCATGTGGTTCTGTTTGAATTTGATGTGGCAGATTAAATGGATATGCCCAACTGCTCCAACCAGGCCAGTAGCAATATTTGGTGGATTTCCATGCACTGCTTGTAAGAACTACCTTGTGGATTTCTTTTCTTCCAGTTCACATAATTTAAATGGCTGCAAGCTCTGTTAATTATCTTGAGCTAACCTCACATGAAACTAACCTGCACTAGTTTTTATGTCTCCTGTCAAAAAGAAAATCTCCATTCAAATAACTTTAGCTATTGTGCCAGTAGAGAATATGGTCTGAATAGCTTTTCTATTTTATTCCAGGGTTTGATGTGGGGGATATTTCAGAAGACGCCCCTGATGATTTGGAGGGGCTACATGCTTCAGCAACACATGTTGCGAATCTTTTATCGACTGAGCCTGCTGATAGTAAGTAGCTTTCTGGTACTATTTAGCCTCTTGCCCTGCTTAAGGGTTACTTGTGGTTGTATACTTGGAGAAGCTTTACTGGATCAGTATGGTGTTACTTTATTTCTCCAACACAGTCAGTGCGTCACCTAAAGGTTATAACTGAGAATATGCTGCAAACTCTTCCACTGTTGCTCTCGACTTTGGCTAGGTGGGGTTGGGTGGTTCAACTTGTAATCCAAGGGTGCTTCAGGATTTCAGCAACTTCATTACTTTCCTCATATGATCATTGTGATGTTGTAATCAGAATTATTTTTTTTATCAAGTAATAAACTTCATGTATCCATGAAGTTTTTGGTATATTGGTCCTGTTTGCATGTTGATTTGCCACACATCACCAGGAAAAGGCTGTCAGATGCTTGTTGAAATGTGCTTCACTGAATTAGTTGTCTTTTTAGTCTGATTTCAGAAAGTGTGGCACAGTACTTTGACAGAGGTATGAGAGCTTCATGTGCATGTCAAAGAAAGCATGTTTTCTTAAATTGCTTGGGTGTATTGGTGTCTGTATTCATATTAATTGCACTTCTTTTAGCATGTTACACAGTAAATAACCAGTATGATTTTATCTTTGTTTTTCAGTCAAACTTGGTGTAGGTGGCTTCAGTATGGGTGCTGCAACTGCCCTCTACTCTGCTACATGCCACGTTTTAGGGCAATATGGGAATGGAAATCTGTACCCCGTCAACTTAAGTGCAGTTGTTGGTCTAAGTGGCTGGCTTCCGTGTTCAAGGTTTACAACAAATCACATCGTTGCCTATCCATGTTCTGAGTTCTGTTGTGTGAACAGACACGACACCTTAACCACAGTTAGACACATGATAAATTACAACAATTCACATGTTGGTCAAGTAATTTACTAGAAAACTATTTCTTGTCTTGTCTTGCAGGACCTTGAGGAGCCGGATAGAAAGATCAGACGAAGCTGCAAGACGTGCTGCATCCTTGCCTATCCTGCTCTGTCATGGCTCAGGTATGGCTTTCATCTCACAGCTTTGAATGCATTCATTCTCAGGGATACCTTCATCAAGAATCTGATGGACAGATGAAAACATGTTCACGTTATGCTATCTGCATCTCTAATTACTTTGGTATAATATCATATTTGCATGTACTATAGGAAAATGTGATTGTTTGAAGAATGCATGTGTTTTGCACAAACTTTTTGTTTCAATGAAGCAGCTAAAAGCTTCTTTGCATCCCTGTACTCTTAATTTTGTACTGGTTTTCCCCTTGTATTTTTATTTATAGTAATGTCTACCCTCTACTTTCAAAATCATCTTTGTTTCATCCTTATTTGACCAAAAGTTCATGTTGCTCTTAAATCATCAGGTTACATCCCATCATATCATGCCATGTATCAAAATAAAATAGACTTGAGACATTTGTCATGATCTGGTTCCATATAATCTGATGATTTGAGAGAGCAACAGGATCTTCTGGTTAATTAAGGACCGAACAAAGATGATAATAGAGGGTTGACATTATTACAAATAAAAGTAGAAAGGACAAACTAGTATAAAATCAATTGTAGAGGGAACAATAGAAGCTTCTTACCTCAATGAAGTAAAGCAACATACCATTCACATGATCAAACAAGATGATAAATATGTAGCTATTGGGCCATGCTTCGCTGAAAACCTGATCTATCATTATGTGGTTCCAAGAAGTTAACTTGCTGTTCTCTAGGATTTTTAACTGCTCATAGGTCAATACACCTATAATAGTGCAATCTCCATTCAGCAAGCTGTACAGAGTTCATATCTTACTTTCTGATTGCAGGTGATGATGTGGTTGCGCATAAACATGGAGAGAAATCAGCGCAGGCATTAAGTTCAGCTGGATTCCGAAATCTTACATTTAGAAGCTATAATGGGTATCTGACTCCCTCTAGGCATTAGCATATCTGACTTCTTAAACATTTTGTTCTTGGCATTAGCAATGATAAAAGAAAAATGCTTTTCTTCAATGCAGGCTTGGTCATTACACAATCCCTGAAGAGATGGATGAAGTATGTAATTGGCTAGCCACTAGGTTAGGGCTCGACGGGTCTTGGTCTTGATGGCTAAAGAACTGTCAAGGAACAAGGGTAAGTGGGGTTACAGAAGAATGTATAATGGATAGCAAAGGCATTCCAGAATATATGCATGTTGTGGGGGTATATGGTATAGCTCATGGTTCAATTCATTATTCCTAGATGTCATTTTTCTTAATTAATCTCTTTACTGTCTGTTGACTTTCTTTTTTCGTTTGGGTTTATTATCATATTGTGATGCTAGCAAGGGTTTGATGTTAGTATTTTGGTTTTTTCTTTTTTCCCCCTAGAGAGTTGGAAAGGGATACAGACATGGATGTTCTCTTGCTCTGAATCCAGGAAATTTTAGTAGTAAAGACTTGGAATAATGTATCTGTGAGGTTACCAGCATTAGATGTATTTCATGGTACATAATAAGAGCTCGATATGGGATGGCTTCTCATTGTTTTCATGTTGTTCATATGATATCAATATACTAGATATAGAGATTATTAATCAATTATTATGATATACTAATCAAACTTAGAAAACAAACCATTCATGGCAACGGTTTCTGGTTTTCCATCGTAAAGCCATCTATGAGCAATGAAGGGCTAGCAGCCTGCCAAGCTCCCGGAGCCCAAAGATATATGCGCTAGGGCAGGCATGCAACCACAAGGTACCTCGAGAATCAGGCTCACCACCGAGTTAGGGTTTACAAGGGATTCTAGCATTGACCCTCTAACAATAACCGATCCCCGCATCAAGCTTGATGGAGCACAAAGGCTCATGGATCCACCTTGCACGAACAGTTGAACTCTAACAAGGCTATACAGCAGAGCAAGCATTAGAGATTAATCGATTATAAACAAACTCAGCATTGCAAAACCAACAGTAACTTTTTAACTATTCTGCCGTCAAACGATGCAGTGAAAAATTTTACAAGTTACTAGTGCATCATAATCTGTGAATGGAGACAAGAAACTGGAAATGGTAGAGGGCAGGAAGCAGTCAAAATGACTCGAGAAGATTAGGGAGCAATGAAAAGAAATTGTGAACCCATCCAGCTTAGTTACGGTCAAGAGAATGAAATTTTTATTTTTCACTGATCAACAATGAAAGAAATGCTAGGGGTTGCAGAGGCAAAAAAACAGGAAAAAGAAAGGCTAGAGAAGAAGGTTTTGGTTTAGAAAGCTTTCTCAAGCTTCGTTCATTATTCTTATATTCTGCTTACATTACAAAGAGAAGAAGAGGCCTATATATACATGCATCAGGGCGAATGGGTCAGCCTGTCCGATACAAAGGGGATGATTCCCACCCCAGCTGCATGACATGCTGGAAGCCTAGAAGGAAGGGAAAGAGGGAAGAAGAAAGGGACAGAAGGGCATAGCAGATCGCAGCGGCAAAAAAAGAAAACAATTATCCTTTCTCTTCCAACAACTTTCTATCCTCCTCCGTATTCTTTAACAGGCTCCACAAGATACAGCATAGTGGTTTGCGATGCCCATCTTGAACATGTAGAAAGACAATAATTATGTAGGTAGAGCTTTTATAAGAACATTTGCCAGTTGAAATTTTATAGAAATACAATTGTCAAAATGCCTTCTTGGATTATGTCATGAATGAAACGACAATCTAACTCAACATGTTTGGTTCTTTACCAATATTTTTTACTAGTTTTATATAAAAAAATTTATAATTCTTGATTGATTTATCAAAAAGTTATCATAATTCACATGGAGCCCTCTAATATGATGCTTTAACTTGGGTTAAAATTTTAGAAGAAATTCAGAAATTTGATAAAAAATCAAAATTTGACCAGTTTTATATTATTGTGTGTAATTTTCAATCTAACTATCAGATTGAGCTGAAGTTTTATTAGAGATCTTGAAATATATTGAATAAAATATGATTAAAATTTTAAAATGAATCGAGCTTAGTAATACCAACAAAAAAGAAGAAGATTGTCAAATAAAATTAAAACAATTTATTAAGAATAAAATAGTTATTTGCCATTAAAAAATAAAATAAACCAACTCTTCCTTTCTTTTATATGTTGCTGCCTGGGTAGGAGCATAATAGGAAAAGAAAGAAAAGAAAAGGCAAGAGAGAAAAAGAGAAAATAAGGAAAAAATATTACAAAATCCAAATAAAATAATAAAAAAAGTGAAAGAATAGTCTTGTAAACTTCAAAATCTAACTTATGAAACACTAATCCAAAAAAGAATCAAGTGAAAAAAAAAAAGAAATTTAGAATTTAAGAAATCCAGGTGACAATGAAAGTATTGTAAGTATTTAGGAGCTTGTTTCATCTTAGCACACTTGTGAACATAAAGATAAGAAGCAAGGGATTTGGTGTAGAAAATGAAGTTGTGGAAATATAAGAATATTGATGATTTGAAGAGACAACAAGATCTGATTGTGACGAGTTGGTTTGAACTCTTGTGTCATTTATGTCAAGAGAAATGTTTTTATTTGAAGATAGATCAATTAAATTAGAAGGTGAGCAAAAAGTGTCGAGTATTTGATAAAAAAGAATGCAAGTGTTATTTAGGGAATCTGAAACAAAAGAATAATGAGAATTATGTTATTATGGTTATATCATACAAGTTATTATATAAAAAAGAAGGAGTTTCAAATACAGATGCTTTAAAAGGAAAAATTTATTCATAGAGGATTACATTTCTGGACAATAGAATTTTATTTGTTTTAAAGTTTACTAGCTAATAACCTTTCACCCCAAAAAGATAACCAAGAAAAATACATCCTATTTTGAAGTCAAACTTCTACCTTCCCTAATTTATAATGGTGGCAAAATAAAGGCATCCAAAGACTCTCAAGTAATGATATATAGGATTAGTTTTGAAGATGGCTTAATAAGGTGTCTTGTTTTGTAATAAAGGTGTAGGGATTTGATTTACAATATAAGTGGTGGTAAGTATATAATCACTCTAAAACTCAAGAGATAAGTTAGCTTAGAATCTAAGAGCTCTAGCAACATTTAAGATGTGTTGATATTTTCTCTCAACTATCTCATTTTGCTATGGGGTTTCTACACAAGTTCTTTAGTGAATGATACCATTTTTATAGAAAAAGTCTTGCATTTAAAATTCTGCTTCACTATCACTTCTTAGATATTTAACCTTAGATCCAAATTGAGTATTAATAAAATTATAGAATGACTTTATAGATTTTCATGTGCTTGACTTATTTTTAAGTAAATAAACCCAGGTACTATGAGATAGGTCATTAACAATGGTTAAGAAATATCTATTTTCACCATAAATTACCACAAAACATGGTCTCAATAAGTCACAGTGTATGAGTTCAGAGTTGAAAAAAGATTTGTGTAGGTTTTTATCAAAATAGATTCTATATTGTCTTGCTAAAGGATAAAAGCAGCAGGGAGTTTCATTGATATCAGAACATGTGTAAATTCCGATAAAAAAAAAGAACATTTATCTATGGAAGCAAGATAAGTGAAGGTATTAGACTAGAATGAAATAGAGCTTCGAATAAAAAGATACTAATGATTAAAATCTCATGGAGAAGCTCTCAAGTAATAGAAGAGACCTAAAATAGGGAATCAGAAATGAAAAGAAAATATCCTGAATTATTTCGAGATCTAGGTATGAATTAAATTGAAATGGTAGAGACCCATGAGTCTAGATTTACTGTACATCTATGAAGCACTAAGATGCATAGGAATCTGAAAGAATTTTATTAATGACTGAAAATGAAGAAAAAGATGGCCGAATATGTGACTAACTGTAGTGTCCTACTAAGAGTTTAAGAAAGAATTAAAGTGTGCTTTTAGAGAAGAAAAAATAAGGCTTAGAAGGAAGTATAAAGGAGAACTTAATTTAACTTGTTTTGACTTTTGCTTCTTCATTCCTTAAAGCTAAGACAACTCTCCATGATAATTTAATGCGTTGCTTTTCATGTTTGTTCTTGGATTGAGTAGAATTGGTGTTATATGAAGGTAGCTTCTTGAAGTTATGGTGGTTTAAATACATGGATTTATGTTAACATGAGTTTTTTTTAGTACAATAAAATCTCTAATTAGTTGTAATCTAGAGTTAGAAATATAGCTTAGATGAAAATACCACAAATTATAATTATGATTGGTATTTGTAGCATAAGCAGAATACAAATGATAAGTGTCGAAATACTTGGATAATTTACACATCAAGGCATGAGGAGATACTTTTATATACGAGAGATAGAGATGATAAAGACCATTCTTCATTTCACCCAATCCAATCCCTGTCCATAATATAAGGTCACGTAGAAAACAAGCATTTGATAGGAAAACAAAATGACATTTTTAGTTCATTTTAGAGTAAAAAAAAGATTGAAAGCAAATAAAGAAACGCACAAAACATTCTAATGGGTGATTAATTTGGAGAGTTTAATGGTGCTTGTATGTATGATTAGAACCTCTTAGCCATTAAAAAATTTAATATTATAAGATATAGTAACAATGATTTTTATAAAGACTATGGTGCTATAAATCGTATGATTTGTAGCTCCTGTATTTATGATCTAAAAAACATTGTTAATGTTAAAACATTTATGTGAGTAAATGGAGAGATAGGTTATGATACCAAACATAGATGGAAGACTTGTGAAGTTAGTTATAAGGATAATTAAATTATAAGCTATAGAAGGATGAATATCTATTGGATTGTATTTCTTATAAAGTAACTATACGGTTTTATGATACTAATTTGAGATCAAATTCATCTTATCAATCTAATTTTTTAGAAAATTCTCAGCTATAATCATATTGGACTATCTGGTATGCACATTTGATCTTTTTCCCTTGTTATGTAACTTATGACCAGGGGACTATCCCACTAGCTTGTAACATTTCTCTACTAAATGACCACCCATGTAACAATAACTACAAGTGGAAGGTGTTGCATTCTTTGATTTGAAACAATCCTCTAAGAGATGTTCCTGAATCTTACAATGCAAACAGTGAAGTCTGTTAAATGTCTTATAGGTTATGGATGTATTTCTAGTGAGGAAGGCGATTCAAAAGTAAATATACAAGGTAAAATTTGATATTGTTTTTCTTGTTGCTGAATGAGAGAAAAAACCTTAGCAACATATGGCATTAACATGATCCGATCTTTTATATTAGAATATATTTCATTCAAATCCATGAGAAACTAGATTACACAATCTTATTGATATCAATCAATCAGGACCTTATTTATCTTGGCATAGGATAATGTAATGTTAACTTATCCCAAATTATTTTTGGGTTTTCTTAATAGACACTGACTAAATCATTTCCTTGAGTAAAGTTAACTAAACCCTTTTTAGTTGAAAAATCCTTACTTTTTTTATTAAGTGAGTCTCTCATAAAGTTCATTCAAAATCTCACATGCATTATTTACAAGGATAAAAAAGAACTTCACGAAGGATATACAGAGTTATAAATCCAAGAAACAATTATATCCTTGTATTTTTCCTAAGCTTTCAAAAAGAGTTCGTTAGGATCCAAAGGTTTTATGATACTCTCATCAACAAAAACAAGCTTATTCTTAGCTCTAAAAGCCCTTTTCATAGCTCTTACTCAAATGACATAGTTTTTTTGTGGTTAGGAGATTAGTCACCAAACTAAGAAATAGTATGTCATCATTATGAAGATGGTATGAGCTATTTTGATCCAACAGGTTGTGGAAACATGAGGTTGATTTTACAGCAAAAGATCACCTTTGTTGATTTTTGGATTCTTTCTCCATAGTTACCTAAACAACCAATAACTGTGATATAAAGAAAGAAATTCTAAAGGTTGCAGATGCTAAAAAAACAGGAAAAAAAAGAAAGGCCAAAAAATAGGTAGGTTTTGGTTTAAAACGCTTTCTCAAGCTTCGTTCATTATTCTTATATTTTGCTTACATCATATACATGCATCAGGGATAATGAGTCAGCCTGTCCCATGCATAGAGGATGATTCCCACCCGAGCTGCATGACATGCTACAAGCCTAAAAGAAAGGTAAAGAGGGAAGAAGAGAAGGACATAGGGGCATAACTGATCGCAACGAAAGAAAGGGAAAATAATTATCCTCTCTCTTCCACCAACTTTCTACCCTCCTCCACATTCTTTAACAAACAAGGTCAACTTTCAGTTCCCTCCACCAACCATGAATGAAATCAAATCAACAGTAGAAACATCGCAGAAAGATACAAATTGAAAATGGAAAAAGGAGCAAACATAAAAGATTGAATATGATGATCATGCTTGGCTACATCTCTTGCATGATTTCACGTATACCCTGAACCTGTGGTCACTCGACACACCTACTTAAGAAAGATTGTGACAATCAAGTATCTAACTTATCAATTAAGAACCATACGAGGTCCATATTCGAACCTGATCATAGCTACATATGTACTTTCCTTGAATGAAGTATATCCAACATCACTGCAACACAAAGGAGCAAATTGATCAATCAAGGATAAGTAAATAAATTAATAATTATTTCACAAATGGTAAGAAACATGAGAAAGACTCACCTAACAAATATCTATTTTTCTAGTATTTCTATTGGGTGCAATTTTTGGGATCGATACAGGGAGTGAGGGGAGGGAAAGAAGGCACAGACTTCAATACGAACTTGCGCCCACTTTTCAAGCATGCTGAAGAGCTCGATTGAAACTCATAGATGTGATCACGAGGAGGAGAAACTCACTTTTTATGAGGAGAACTTGCTTTAACTGATGTGAGAGGGGTAGTAGATTCCTTAAATATTTCGGGTGTGTCGTCTTCTAGAATGTTATAAAGCCCACAACTGAAGTCAAGTGCTTGAGTTTTGGTCTCAACTAACTGAGTTATTGGCGTAATTGGTGAACTCCGCCACTGAAGAGAACCAGCAGATGAGAGACGACCATTTCTATGATACAGATGAAGCTGTGAATTAATTGTCGTGTCCCGCGTTTTAGATGAAGACGAAGCCATCATGATGGGGGAAGGGTTTGGAAATGGAGTATGATCAGAAAAATCAACTAGTTCATCAAATAGTGATGAGAATTGTCCTATTGTCTTAATGATGTTATAATCTAGTTCCTGGTTGTGGGAAACTACGTCCAGGGCTTTACTAGTTTTGTGAAGCTTGTCCTTGACATATAAATTACTAGGAGAACTTGTGGATTTTGCATAAGATGACAGCATGGAAAAATCAGGCTCAAACGATAGAACATACCTACCGAGAAGGATTTGGGATTTTGTTGCCTCCTTTCTATGGCTAAGAAAAAGGAGTTATAAGCAATTCAAACAAAAAGGACTTAAATATTTTAATCTCCCAAGAAAAAGACAAAACAATTCTTAATAAAAAAAATAGCTTGAGTATTCGAATGACGGTGTTGGTGGTTTGAGGCTGCGCAGATCATATAGCTCCGTATATAAAAATTTATTGTTTGCAATCATTTTGAATTTGTTATCAGCCATACTTTCTACCCTTTCTTCATTAGCTCTATTGCTTACTATTTCTTCAGTCATACCATATTCTGTAAATACATCAACAAATATCATTCGTCAGTCCACTGATGGAATATTGCTTTTCTTCTTTATGATAAAAGAGCAATGAATTATTCACCATTCTATTTTCGGTGCATCCAAACATTGACACTTCCAGATTTTCCCTAGATTATCTTTCACCAAACCACCAAAAGAATATGGAAAATTTTCCACATGATATATAGTCATTAAAATTAATGTCTTGTAATGCTGAAAGGAGAATCCATAGAGGCTTAGAAATGAATTTTCAAATTTCTTGTAATTGCTAAAACTTAATGATGGCAGCTAAAGAGTTGATTCAAAATTTAATTTCTATCTAATTTCTCACCTTCTTTCCTACCATGGATATTTTTGCACCCTTCACATCGACAAGCATTGCAGCATCCAACATTAGCCTTTTAAACATGACAGATAGAAAAGTTTAAAATATTGAGAATTGGTTATTGTGACAAAGATGATGGCAAAATTTGATATAAACAAAATACTACACTTGATAGCATTCATAATATTTTTCCATACACATTGACCTTTTGCAATTGCATCCTGTCTTATGCCTACCTGAGGACAGCGTAAACACGCCTGTATCTTCTTGTGATAAATAAATATGATTACCAAATTTCCCAGTCAAAAAATAAATTGCTAAAAAACCAAATGAGGGCTTGATACTACATTGATTGCATGAAACTCAGTCACGTGTTGTACAATCTTTGGAGCAAAAGCAAGTGGATTATACGATTCTTTTTGTTGTCGTGCTTTAAGAACAATATCCTCGTATTCAGGCCTGTTAAAGCACCTATGACAAGCACAAGTTTTGGCACAATAGATTCCAGCCGCAAAACAATCACAATATCTGGCCAAATAGTTGAGAGAGTTAAAAAAAACAAAAGATAAACCAAATTTAAATAAATCACAAATATATGAATATGACTATTACCAACAAAACTTGAAATCACTCACCATTTCAAACATCTTGTCTTCTTATAGTTACAACGTTTGCAACCATCACCATCAATGCTTGATACTTTCTTCCTGGAGATCATAAAAAGTTTAGAGGTGCAGAGAGAGAGAGAGAGGAAAACAAAAGTTGAATATGAAAACTATCACATAATCTTGCCTTTTCTTCTTCGGGCTTGATTGGTTGAACTTAAAATTATCAGTATGCTCTGAGCTAAATCTCCTCTTATTGTGTAGGGTTACCTGATGCTCAAGTGGCTGCAACTTATTTAAAGTTTTCTTGGTACGAAGAGACTCGGAAATGGCAGATCCTGTGGCAAGTGAAAGCACTTCATCTTCCGTAGTTGAAAAGACTCTTTCAACTAAATTGGGTAATTTGGAGCAACTAATTTTGTACCTAGCTGAATGGTAGCTCATGATAGGTTCTGATCCACTGCATCCTATTGGCAAAATATTGACAATGCTATTAAGATCCAAGCCAAAACCGGATGGCTTGGACACAAACATCGTTTGCTTCTTGCTGGAAGAGCTGGGTAACTCCACCTGAGATGAATCCAAAATCTCCAATTCTGTATTAGAAGAAGATGATGTTGAACCAATTATAGTGATTGCTGAATCAAAAGAATATGTGCCATCTATAGGTGTTTTCTGTTGAGCTTCTTCAAACTGAAGACAGCGTTTACTCATGCCACGTTGGAGCTGACTGACCTATATTTAGTATTAAAATCACTCTACTAAAAAAAAATCCTGTTAATAACGAAGGCCACTAGTTTCACGGTGGATATATGAAAATGCACTTGGCTTCCATTAAGTGGCATAACCTATAAATTACATAAATCATGAGTGCACATAGGTGTGTATTTTTATCATGCAAGAATAGATTAAGAAATGAGTAGAGAAGTCATTATATGGACTCAAATAAGTAGAAGAATAACACAGTAAATCCACAACCTTAAATGGCATAGACTATCTATAGAAATTTTTTTCTTTAACGTCACTTAAAAAACACAAGAATCGCTACAATTTCCCCATATCAGTTTTTTCTAGATGACCATACACATGTATAACTCCTCAACTGTTAGAGATTTGCAAGCTTTATAAATTTAACTTATCCTTATTATTAAAGTGAGGGCCAATGAACTAAAACGTGATTCATAGGAATGCTACTTGATAAAGTGGTTCCTAAATATGTGATAAGGAAGCACCACCCAAATAAAGCATGATACTTGATAGTGTGCATTTTTTCAAAATAAATTCCCAGTAGCTATAATTTTAACTGAGCGATGAATTGAAAAATCTCATTTGAAATACACATGATTCATCAGCCACCCTGCTCTGAGAACGCCAACCTGGAAGATGAGTTTTAAGATAGACTAATCCATACCTTTGAACAGTGGTGTGTTATGAGGTGAACAGGTCCATGCGAGATAGTTACCCCATCCTCACCATAATCTTCATGTGGAGGAGTAACCTGAAAGGGTTTAGGCAATAGTTAAGCGCAAATAGTTGACTTAAAGATTACTGGGCTAAGATTTACATCTCTTCACATCAGGGCTCAGAGATTCTACACTAGTTTCATAAAAGAAAACAAAAGCTGGTATTACCTGAGCCCCTAAAGTGTCACATTGTTGTTGCCTGGAAGTATGATCCACAAGCAAGTCAGACACAAAATTTAGGCAGACATGAGATGGTTGTTCAACAATGTTTCCTTCCTCTTTAATTTTTTCCTTCTTGGTTTCAGTTGTTGACTGCTCCTTAGGATCCTCTCCATCTTGCTCGGGCATGACCTGAAAGGCTTCCTTTTTTGTCTTCATATCAATTATGCCATCTGATTCTAGTATAGCTATTTTTAAGTTGGTTAAATTACTTTCTTATGACTGATGTGCATCGTCAGATCTTTTCACAATTTGGCTTATCAAATTAACTGAGTCTGCACAATTTACATCTATGGGATCAGATAAATACTCATCAACGCACCTTGAGAAGCTGTCAAGTTGGTCTTGTTCAGAGTTGTTATAGATATTATTGCTTTTCTGGACATCAACAATCAGCCTACTATTCAAATAGGTGCTAGATTTCCTCAGGTCCTCTGGACCACTAGCAGATTTCTTGCTTCCATCACCATTCTTGGACATCTCTGCCCCAGATATATGAGGATATTGAAACCTGGAAAGATATAAACTTGCCACGTAAACAGTCTTTAGGCCCTAACTCATAAATTCAAAACTGTAAGAACATCAAAACCAAGCATCTCAAACCTTCACAGGAAATTTGTTTGGCGATCTGATAATATCCGTGGTGACGTGAAGACAAGTGGAGGACAATTGATTCCCAGGAGTACTTGTGCTACATGCAAATCTTTGACAGGTTTAATAGGGGATAGCCTGCTTATGTAATTAGAAAATGGGGATTTCTAGAAACATAAGAAACAACATAAATAGGATATCCACAATCTTTTCTCTCATAGTTTTTTTTTTCCAATTGAGAATATCCACAGTTCTTGATAACACGTACAAGACACTTTCTAGAGAACCCTTCATTTTCATCACATCAACAAAACATCCAACAATGAAAAAAACAAAACAAAACAATCAAACATATCCCAATTACTCACCCACAAGTTGAAGTGTAGAAAGCCAGAAACAAAACAAGAGAAAATCAAAATCTTAGACTCTTCACCAATTGTAATTCCAAAAGAGAATTTCAATTCATCCACAACAACACACAGAAAAAATAATAAAAATAAGTAATTATAACAGTCTCCATAATATTTTTCTCTTTGATGGGTCTTCATTTAACACATAATATATCAAAAAACCATAATCCACGTACAGGCAGGTCCGATACAACTCTTTGTACTTGAAAAAAATTAAATGTTATAGAGAAACAAAAACATGTTTGCAAAACCAACATATTCAATACATCCCTTTATTATTGTCACTTCAAAACCTATTTCTACAGCAACACCAAAATTTGATCGCAAAGTCTACAATCCCTATGAACCAAATATCTTCAACTTTGATAATCAATTACTAAATAAAAGCAATTTCACATATCTTCACCAATATAAAAAAAAATGCATCCCTAATTTTAAGCCCTTCCACATAAATTAGACCAAGAAAAATCACAATCAGATCCTTAAAGGCACACACATGTAAAATAATCAAACAAAATTCCTTTAAAAAAACATCAAAAAAATTAGAGTGAATTAAATTAAAAAAATAAAGAAATGAAGTTACTTGAACTGGAGGAGAATTTGATAAACTGACAACGGTGGTGGCGGAGATGGTGGTTATTGCGGTGGTGATGGTGATGGTGGTTTTAGGAAAATTCATGAAATGAAACCTTATGTTAGTTTAGTTTCTTGTTTTTTTTTTAATGCTTGAAATCTTTTTCTGTTAGGGTTAAACTGAAAGTAGAAAAAATTATTGATAGTTTTAACTTTTTTTAAAAAATAAAATTGGTTTAGAGAGTGAAGGTAAAGAAGATAAAAATAAAAGAAACGTAAAGCTATTTACTCTGTTTTTTAAAACAGAGCGGGAAGTTTTTTAACCGCTTTTGTGGGCCTCAATGTTTGGCCTTTTTCTTATTGGGCTCTATTTGTATTGATAAGAAAATACTTTTTATTGAGAAATAATTCAGGCCCATCCTGGCAAACACCCATCTCGAGTTATTAGGGAGAAACCATACCCCGACTTGCCGACCCCGAGCTTTAAGAGCATTGTAACATGATGGATATGTTATTTTTTAAAAATATTTTTTAATTAAAATGTTTTTTTTGTAATTTTTTATTTTTAATATTAGAAACATTGCTTATAATAAACATCTTGTTTGATTAAAATTACTGTAAAATAACTTTTTGTATGTAAAATAAATGAAAAGTGTGTATTTATTGATGAAAAACATATTATAAATAAAAATTATGCTTTTAACTTTTATAAAATGAAGATTTTAAATACAATTGCATGTTGAGTCGGTTTAAGCAAGAATTATTTAACTAACAATATGAATTTTTCTCTATGGCTTGAAACAAAATAATTACTACAATATCAAACAATATTTTTTTTTAAGTATAATGTCAAGAAACCATGTATTTCTTATAATACATGCATCTAATAATAAAATTAATGAAAAATTAAAATAGGATCTATCACAAATACAATTCTAGAAGGTAATGAGTTTGGTCGGAATGAATATCCGAGTGTCCGGGCATAATATAAATATAAAAATTCATCAAATCTCATCAGTTAAAGAAACTTTGTTTTTTCATGAGTTTTAAAAGATCTGTATTATTAAGTTATGTCAAATTATGTAATTAATAAACTAAAACATAATAAATATTAAATATTTATTTATAAATAAAAAAATCCTGAAATTAAAAAAAATAGATTTGATTTGAGTTTAAAAATTATTGTTTAAAATAATAATATTATTATTTTTTTAAATTAATTAACTCAAGTTATTCATCCAACCCGTAAACTCCTTCTAGAACCAAAACGACTTTAATAATTCTATTCAATTCCAAAATGAATATCAACAAGTTGGGCTTAGCCTTTATTGACACAGCGGGCTTAGTTGTGTAGAACAAAACTAACGTGGTGTTCTTTATTGTTTGTTTATCAAAAAAGAAAAAAGTCCCTTGCCTACAAAGTTAGACCGCGGGCCTTTGATGGGTAGTAGTCCAGTCAAAATACTATTTGTTTAGGATTTGAATTTTTTATTTTTTTAATACTTTTAAATTGTTTTAATATAATAATTTAATATATTTTCAATTACATATTAATGCACAATTACTCGTAATTATATGATGGTTCTCTCACAGATATATTAAGTCTTATCCTTAATATTTAACTATATCTTTTTTTTTAACGAAAAATAAGAGTTTTATTAATAACAATTAAAGCCAATAAGAACATATACTCATAACAAATTCATAATAAAATAAACTCTAGATAAGAACTATAACCATATAATAAAACCAACTTGCTCAAACTCCTTGTTAATTTGCTAAATAATTCGCAACATATTGTTTTTTGATCAAGAACATTCTCAGCAAACACATAAGCAAATTACTTCCATGGAAGATATCATTAAATTTATGTTTTCACCTTAATCAAAGTAATAGCATTGTATGAACTGCATTTTCTTCTTACCCTCAACTACATATACATGTACTTGAGAAGCTGAAACTGATTCCTATGTATCTCCAATCTGCTTTGCTCATATTGTTGAAATTAAACGGAAATTAATCACTAAGTTAGTAGCTAACCACATCAATGCTTTGTCCACAAGAGAGTGAGGGTTGTGCCCTAAGGAAGCCAGAAGATTTGGCTGAAAAAACTATGAATGGTCATTTTTGGGCACTCTGAAGCACAAGGGAAAAGACATTGGAGGGCTAAAAAGCAAAAGAAAAGAGGAGACTTTTATCATCTCTACCACCTCACGTGCATGGAAATCCTAACACTCACACGTACAGCATTTTCCCTTATAAAAACTTCCAAGGTTTTTATCCCTTCATAGTTCACCAGAAAGAAAATAAGTTTACTTTGTTCTAATAATATTCGTCATATATATATATATATATATATCAATGTATTCTCATGACCTTAACTTCCATATTTATACCATCATCGACCTCTTTTCTACTGAAACTTAATCACACCGTTACATCTAAGCGGCTAGCCATGCAGTTCATAGTTCATATAAAGTATTTATCTTGTTCTATTTGCAGGACTTAATCTTCAGGGATAAAATTTGGATCCGAATACAAAAACATGTTTTAAGAAACAAATTGTATGCACCCGACAATGCTACAAACGAAATTTAAGATGTGCAATTAGTTCACACAATATTGAACGAACTGATCAATCGAATGGAGTGATTTATAATCAGGTAACTTTCATCCATTCGTATAGCAGGAGGGACCAAAAGAAAGAAAAAAGAAAAGATGTCTAGTTTTTTACTTTTTACTTTTACTTTTTGTATGGAAACTATTTGTTTTATGTTTGGAATTGTATTTAGCTTGAAAAAAAATAATATTTTTTTAGTGTTTTATGATGATTTTAAGAGAAAATTTTAGAAAATTAATTATTTTAATGTATTTTTAATTGGGAGAAATACCTTTAAAAAATATGCATATATTAACATTAGATAAATTTTTGGACACGCACAAATACGAACGTAGACATGTCACGTTTAAGAGAGAGAATGAAACTGTTTTGAAATGTATGGACGAAACAAGAAGAATGCATTTAAGTTCTTGTTTGAGCATGGAAGCTGGCATCTTGTAATTAATGGGGAGAGTAAAAAAGAGAAAGTAGAAGGAAGAAAGTAAGAATGTAAACGTTATGGAGCTATTGAGGGGGGGTTTGGTCATGGTCATGCATGGAAGCATTTCCCGAAGAGAATCGAATCTCCCTTTCTTTTTGCTGCTTTAACACAGTTTTGCTACAGCCTTCTTTAACATTCCCCAAGAAAATGATGGGTGTGTGTTGCCTTTCATGGTGTTTTAATTTCTATCGCTAGCTCGTAGTTGTTTCTCTTCTCTTTCTCTAAAGGGAGGAGAGAAAGAGAGAGAACGGGCAATCGAGAATAGAACTTAAGAGGGGATTGAGAATATTAATTATGAGAAGCTACTGCAAAGGAAAATGACAGTGAAAAAGCCATTACAGTAGTGAAGAAGAAGAAGAAAGAGGAAAAGAAAAGATGGTCAAAATCTGAAACCTCGAAGACTTCTCTTCCATCATCAGCTTCGACTATCTTTATCGAAACTCTGCCATTTATTTTCTTTTTCTTTAATCTGGACCTTGTTCTCTTAATCAATCAATTAATTACATCCTCCCTCCGAACCTTCCAATCAAATACTCTACATAGAAGAAGAGATCGAGATCGAGATCGAGAGCTATAGCAGCCCTATTGCTATTTTTTTCTTTTCTCAAGAAATGTGAGTAGAATATTTAATTGAATTGCAACTAACCATGTAACTTTTACTTGAACTTCAGCTATGTTCAAAATATCAAGCTTCAAAGGTCGTCTTGTTGGAAAGTAATATTTATGTTCTTTTACTAGTTATCAACAAAGGTTCAATTTACATAATCAAGTTTAGTTAACAATATCCTTGCATGCGATTCGTTGGTTGTAGGCCGGGTTAATTTTTTTTGTTGTAAAATTTTTTTATAGGTGTTTTTAATATATTTTTTAGCAAAACAAAAGGATTTAAACTACATGGAAATTAGGCTTATGTGATCTCGTGGACTTGGGAGGTTTAAAAACAATATGAATATGAATGATAGATAAAAATATAGTTTAACAAAAAAAATCAAGATAAATCCTTTTAAAAATAAATAAATTAAAATGAATATGTATTAGGACAACTCAGATTAACTTGAGTTAAATTGTCAAATTCATCATTTAGATCATGAGATCAAAATAACCTTATAGAAAATAAATAAATTTAGTTATAAAACTCATTTTTTAATAAACTAAATGTTAAAGGATAAAGTTGAAAATAAAATTCAACTTAAAAAATGAGCTAGGCCAATCCTATATAATTTGTCATACTTGGATTATAAGACCAGAATAACACTATATAAAATAAATTATGAAGTTCAATTATCACTAAACTTAATATTGAAAGATGATATTAAAATTATTAATTAAAAAAAGAACATAAAAAAATTCATAAGTCACTTAACCAAAATCATGACTAGGGTTATGAGATCAGGATAGCCTTATAGAATTTAAATTGAGATAAATTATGAAGCCTAATTTTCAGTCAATCTAATATTTAATGATGAAATTAAAAAAAATTAGTTAAAAAAAGAATAAAAACAACATAAGTCAACAACTTTAGCTTGAAAACTTGAAAATTTTAAGTTCAACATAATCCTATAAAAATCAAATAAAAAAATTATGAAGTTCAATTCCTAATTAACCTAATAATGAATGATTAAAATAAAATAAAAGATAAAAATTACTCAAGTCAACTTTGATTAACTTATCAAACCTAGGTCAGAAGACTATGATAACTTCATAGAAAGCAGATAAAAAAAATATTATATAATTCAATTCTCAATCAACACAATGATGATGGATAAACTAAAAAAATTAGTTAAAAAAGACCTAAATCAACTTGACTAATCTGAAAAATTCACAACCTAGGTAATAAGATCGTGATAACTCCATAGAAAAAAAAAATAAAAAACCCCTAAGTCAACTTAGCTAACCTGAGTCAATTAAAAAAAAGACGAAAAGAAAACTTGAGTCAACTTGACTAAAATACAAAACTCATGACATAGGTAATGAGACTGTGATAACTCTATATAAACTAAATAAAAAATAATTATAAAACTTAATTTTCAATCAACTCAATATTAAAGGATGAGGTTGAGAAAAAAAATGAATTAAAAATAATAAAAGATAACTCAAACAACATAACTAACCCATAAAAGTTGCAATTTAGGTTATGAGATTATGATAACTTCATAGAAAGAAAATCCAGACAAATTATAAGTTCAATATTTCATAAATTGAATGTTAAAGAATATAATTTTAAATAAAAAAAATTCTTAAAATTTTGAGTGCCAAAGTGAAAAAAACCTTGACATTTCACTATTTATTACTATAATGAAATACCAAAGCTTTTTAGTATATATTAAATATATACTTGATAAATTATTATTTCTTAGTTATCATTTTAGCCATCTTTTATGTATGTAACTTTTTTGAAATACAAAAAAATTCAAATTCTTCTAATTATTTTTTTTTAATAATTCTTTGTTCATAGTGTGTGTGTGTGTATATAAAGCCATTCTTATATTTAGATGTAGAATTTAATCGTATACACCGGTTATAGAGGATATATAGAAATCAAATTTGAATCTTGTTCAGTGATTAAATTAGTGTAGTTTCGTATTACAAGTACTGTTGTAAAAGTTAATCAAAGCTTTCATATGCAGCCACAATTCAAAGACTATAAGTAAAGAAAAGAATTGGGGTTTTGCATTTGAATCCTTTTGACTTATTTTCACAATCAAGTCCCAGGAAGTACAAAATAAAAGGAATATTCAAAATTGAAAAGTAAGCACCATTTTCCCTATATAGTGACTGCTGGCATGCAGGTGGTACCTCTTAGATTGTTATTCTACGATAAGATCACACAAGAAGTGGGGTCTTCTCCTGGTTTTCTTTTTTCTGTTCTCTCTCTATTTATTTATTTTTAATATGTAGAATAATCCAATTTGCTAGTAACAAATGGTGAATTCTTGCTCCTCCTTATCCAATCCTGACTCGCAAACTTAGGCCATTCAATTCCCAGATCCCCCTACTCGCATGAATCCCTTCGTTGTAATTGTAAGACAAAATACCATCGAGGGCCCTAAATTGCCATAGTCAAAAGGTTTCAATCTCCTGTGGTTCATTGTTTACAGGGACAAAAAGATGTTGATTCGGCTTTGTTGTGGTGACAGGTTACAATGCATACTTTATGTGGGGACACAGGGCAGATGCAGCAGTTCTAGAGAGCCTCATAAACTCCACAAACTCTTCAATTCCAATTGATCTATATTCTGATATGCATGGTGATAGGTATATGCATGCAGGCTAACTTGAAGCAAATATTATATATCTATCAACCATAGAGTAACAAATAAATGGGACAAGAAATTACATCAATGGAGTTCTGATGCAATTTTACAACTGCATATTTTAGTGGATATATACATGTTTATACTTTATACGCCCATACACGCAGTGAGACTTGATGATTGGTTATGATCATGCCCTAGCAAAGAAGGGATTAGCGTTCGTGAATGTTAGTTAATTTGGTTCTAGAAGAGGTGATCATCATGTGATTGAATTAATCATGATAAATATGTATTTACATGTAATACTTATTTGGTCTCAAAGTGTTCCATTTATCATATTTAATTTCTAGTGATTCCATTGTTGAAGGAAGCAAAGTGAAGAATATGAAAAAGAAGGCCTAACCCTCCTGCCCACCTCAAGCTTACCCCATTACCGAGGTCTAAAACAAGTATAAAAACAGCCTTAGCCCCAATACGTAAATCACAAGTTCCTTAAACAATCTATTGCTCTTTCAACTACTAGGTTTCCCACTTCATTTCTGTGCCTACTGATTCTCCTCTGTTTCAACTTTCTGCCTTCTCAAGGTAAGGCCCTTGTTCTCTTCTAGTGTTCAGATATTCAAGCTCCACTGTTTAAACCATTTCCATACTATGATGTTCATAGAGTAATAATAAATTAATGAAGCATTAAACCATGTATAGTATGCTATTCTAATGCAATCTTCGTAATCATTTGTAGTATAGAATTTCTACTAGAACAATGCTGGTTATAAAAATTGTAGCATCTTAATGCACTGATGACTGGCAAATTTGGACATCTAGCTAGCTAAAGAAGGGAAGATGAACAGACCAGGAGATTGGAATTGCAGGTCATGCCAGCACTTGAACTTCCAGAGGAGGGACTCGTGCCAGCGTTGTGGGGAACCAAGGCCCGGAGAGAGAGATCATTATGGAAGTTTTGGAGGAAGATCGGGGGGCTCGTTCGGATTTACGGGGCCTGATGTTAGGCCTGGTGACTGGTATTGCTCGGTTGGCAACTGTGGAGCTCACAACTTTGCTAGTCGTTCAAGCTGCTTCAAGTGTGGTATGTCAAAGGATGAATCCTCTGGTGGTGGGCTTGATGCTGACATTTCGTGGATGAGAGGTTATGGCTTCGGCGGAGGCAGCGCCTCTAGCCGCTCTAATTGGAAATCCGGAGACTGGATTTGCACCAGGTTGATTACTTTTTTTTATTTTTTTCTCATTGCCCCTACACGCATATTTATTTGAACTTTTTTAAATCTGAAAAATATTTAATTTGATATTATTTCATGTTTTTTAAATAAATGTCGCAGGTCAGGTTGCAACGAGCACAACTTTGCTAGCAGGACTGAGTGTTACAGATGCAATGCACCAAGAGAATCAGGCAGCAACAAGTCTTCGTATTAATCATCAATATCGATCGCATTTTTGTGTAAGAAATTGCATTTTCTTGATACAAGCCCTTATGTGAGTACAGTTTTCAGTTTCATTAGGCTAATATTTGGTGTCCATGGCTCAAATTTATTTTAAGTACTGCAGCCTTCAAGGAGAGAATCAATCAACAAGGTTCCTGAGAAATCTTGGATTGACCAGCTTTTCGCTCTTAGTGACCTCTATTTTTATTCATTTGGATATCTGTGGACTTGTGCTGAGGAGCTTTAGAAGGACGATCATGCATTGCTGGGAAGTGAGAAATTAAATTCAAGCAGAGCTATGTGATCACTAGTTATTAATATCTGTCAGGTTTCTTAAATATATATAGACATGTAGTCCTGTGCTGGTATCGTTATTATCGATCGATCTTTGTGCTTTGAGACAGTTTCAAGCCCTTCATTATTCAGTCTAAGGTGTGTTTAATTTATCTAAATTAATGAAATTCCTCTCCTTGTTGATAGAGTTATAACATGTTTAAAACCCCCTCTTTTTTTTCTTTTTTCTTTTTTTGCCTTGCGATGTTTCTAGAATAAGGTTTATTATTACAAGACTGCTTTTTCTTGCAGTGGTCCAAGGAATATTTGACATAAAACTGTAAATTAATTATCGGCAATCTCCATCTCTACGTACAAAAGCAATTGAAAGGAATTGTTTCATGGACCACAACGGGATCTTTTTGGTTAAACCAATGCAAGAGAGTTAATGGATCTTGGATTCAAAGAACATGTTCGAAAATTTAATTGATTAGCCTTGATTTAACACATTCGTAGGGACAATACAATCATCATATATATCTTCTAAAGAAAGAAAGATTCCACTTCGATATTATAAGAGAATTAGATGCATGCAAACTGCAGCTTCAAGAATATACAGAAGCTAAACCAAAGCCATAATCAAATCCCAGCTAGGTTTGAATACCTTTGAGTCACCTGTGGAGGTGCTTCTCGGAATTTAGCAAGAATTAAAACCAATCAGTACTAGCATAGCCTATACATCCAGGTCTTTTATAAGAGAATTAGATGCATGCAAACTGCATCTTCAAGAATATACAGGAAGCTAAACCAAAGCCATAATCAAATCCTAGCTAGGTTTGAATACCTTTGAGTCACCTGTGGAGGGAGGTACTTCTCCGAATTTAGCAAGAATTAAAACCAATCAATACTGGCATAGCCTATATACATCTAGGTCTTTTTATACCAATATAAAAAAAATGCTGTTCCTCAAGGATGCCCTCTCCTTGAGGAGAACACTTCTATAATTTTAGAAAAATCAAAGTGGACCGTATATTCTATGAGTTCTAGCTAGGCCTAGAACATTAATCAATGATGATCGATGCAATGTATATTAATATAGAAGCTACAGCCATAATTGTGACAGTAACACTAGAAAATAAGAGTTCAGTAAAACGTACGAGGAGAAACAAAGTAAATATCATCTAATTAGACCACGTTGGAATATTCCAAGTCTCTATACAAATCTATGCTTGTATAGTTGAAATTAAAAATTTTAATCTTCGGCCATAATATCAAGCGATATAAAGCTTATTCGGTAATGTAATTGTAGTTAACTTTTTATATCAAAATAAATATTAATAATATTTTTTATTTAAAAAAAAAATTGTTAACATCAACATATTTAAATGATTTAAAAACATTAAAAATATATTAATCTAAAATAAAATAAAAATTAAAAATTAAATCTTTTTAAAAATATTTTTAAAATACATAAACAAAACAACTACTAGAAATTAACCAACTAGTCTGAGAATTAATACTGAAAATTAAAACTATTCCGATGCAACCAAATTCTCCAACTGATACAAGCATAAAAAGTGCCCAGCTTTGAAATCTCTCTTTGAACAAAAACTTCTGTTAAAACAAAGCTTGATCAATAATAATATATAGTACGCATCATTAAAAATCTAACCATCCCACAAATTTATTAATTCCAAGATTACCAAGACCCCATAGAAAGTAAATAAATAAATAAAACGTTGACCTGACCCATTAAAATTCATTTTGCACTTATGAACTAGATATCTTGATTCATTAACATCTTCTTGGTTTCCAAGCTGGCTAGCTGATCAAAAGAACGAGACAGTGATATTTCCTTCCTTGTTATACAACATGGTATTTATGTTCTTTTCTTCCTTGTTAGACAACATGGTGTTTTCTCCAGCCGTTTCTTTGAGGTTTTTGTTCATGTTATTGCAATACTCTTATACTCATTTATAAACCCTAAGCCTGCCTTCGCACATTTGATATCATTAATAGTCCAAGACATTATAAATGATATGTTTGGTTTAAATGAGGAGGAATGAGCTTTACTATTTCTATATTATTATTATTATTATAGAATTCTGTATTCGAAATAACTTAGAGAATAATCAGTCAATATTGACAGATTCATATATAGCTGGTTTAAAATCATTATGATGATGGTATAAATGGTCTCATTATAATCGATAAAAAGGGAAAGTTACTGCTCACTCTTGTACCTCGTAGCAATGGAAAAGTAAAATATTAATTTATGATATATATATATATATATATATATCAACTTTATGGGCTTTAATATTTAACGGATAGGGTTAGCTTTGTATAATCTAAAGAACTTCGAATTTCAGCAGAGATTGGGTGAACATGTTAAAAAAATAAAATAATTCACATAGGATTCCAAAGCTTTTAAGCTAACCTTTCATGGGTTCCCTCATTGACCTGATCTTACATATATGTTTAACATGGAAAACATTTGATTGGTCAAAAAGTAACCACGCATTTATTAGTGTCTGTTCCTACTACACTCCATTATATAGCTTTTAGCAAGATTCTTTGTTACCCTTTAAGCATGGCTTTATGTTACTTCGTATGCTTTGTTGATATTAGTGAAGTGTACTTACCCATTTAATCATACAGCCTTGGTGCCCAAACTGACGTAGCAATTATTTGTAAAGGGTTTCCACTGCCCTGCCATGATTGACCACACTAGTTTGCTGAAGGTTTCAGCTGTGTATGGAGTTCTTCAGTAAAATTGTTTAGTTCTAGAGAAGACGTTCGATGGCTCTCTTTGATCTGTTACATAATTATATGAAAAAATAATATCGTTTTTACCAGAGATTAATTAGTAATTAACATTGTTATTAGGAACTCAACTGCTTATGGAAATGCAAATTTTTAAAATTGTTTTTGCTTTTTAAGTTGACAAGGGCAGGACATGAAGTACTAGATCCACTTTCTTTCCTTTTCTTTTTAAAAGAAGAGACACAAAGCCAAATTTTATGATAAATGTAAAGAAATTAACCTTGGATGATTACAAGGAAAAAATAATTCATGGAGATGGAGGTTTGGTGGTAAATAATCCATCCCCTCATTAAAAGATTGCTAATACATGGAAGTAATAATTTCATGATGAATTAGTGAATTATGTATTTTCATTTTATTATTATTATTATATATATAAACAAATAAAACAACCATCATATAACCGAATGTAATGGGTCAAGGTGGAAAAATTAATTTTTTTTATAATAATCATGATATTATTGATGAAAAACAGTTTATTGACATTAAAAAATGTATAAAAGCACAGTTGTTGAAAAGACTATCACAAAGAAATTAACGTCGGGCGAAAAATGAGCCTAAGAATAGCCTTGGTTAAACCAAAAAACATAGAAAAAGTTTAAATTAATTACTCCACATGGTGAAGTAATTAATGTTCCTAGCTCCCATGGTTTAAAATTTGTCAATATCCGACCTCAAACTCCTCAAAAGAATTTAATGTGACCCTTAGATACCACCAGATAGCTACTGACAAACTAGCAATAGATAGCAATTTCGAGCTTAATTTAATGTAGTGTTTTCGAACTTTCAAGGACTTCTGTGAAACTCAATCATATCCATGCATATATTGCCATGGAGAGAATTGGAGAAGACGAAGGAAATTTAGAGATGGAAGAAATAGCATTCCATCAAGGCGTCAGCTTGTTGATATTATAACATTTTAATATAAAAAAAAAATTAAAGTGAAACGTAATTAAAACATATATAGGGGCTAAAATATAGTTTATCCGATCAATTACAACAAAACAACAGAGCATGGATGGCTTGTCGGAATCATGCAGCTCAGGCCCCAAGTGGGGAAAGTCTTCAGTCTTTGGAAATTGAAGAGCCAAGATTTATGATCGCCAACATATCAATCTATTATTTCCAACATTGCAATTCAATCTAGGAAAGAAAAGACAATTCATGGGTGCTATTTGCTCATAAAAGAAGAACATCAACATCTTTAATCATGATTGCTAAATGTCAGCTGGGCCCTAAAAGCTATGAAAACTATACAAT
Source organism: Populus ilicifolia (assembly GCA_015708895.1). Classification (NCBI taxonomy): domain Eukaryota; kingdom Viridiplantae; phylum Streptophyta; class Magnoliopsida; order Malpighiales; family Salicaceae; genus Populus; species Populus ilicifolia. The sequence continues at coordinate 1,232,454 of SRLM01000327.1, read as the reverse complement.
TCACTGGATTATTAAGCTCCATTTGTTGAAATTTAGATCACGTTTGTTTTTGTTTTTCAAGAGAAATTTTTTTAAAATTATTTAATTTTAATTTTAATTTTTTTATATATTTTGAGATTGTTTTCAATGCTAATTGTATAAAATGAATTTTAATAAATAAAAAATACTATTTTAATTTATTTATTTAAAAATATATATATAAAAAAAAAAACATATGCCGCCACACACAATAGTCTTGAAGAACACTGTGATGGTCAATGGTAGCAGAAACGAGAACTTTTTATCCAGTTCAAGGCACGGGAATTAAATGGCTTAAACTTTCGTAAAAGTGTTTCNAAGAGACAGATATATATATATATATATAATTCACAATTGATCATCGAGACTTCTTACAAAAAATATTTGATTATATTATTTTCTTATTAATAACATCTTTAAATATTTTTTTCAATATAAATAATCAAACTATCATTTAACTACTCATCTTCATAACTAACTATAAATTATTTATTTCAATCATCCAACATATAACAACAAATTATTTATTTTATCAATTGCTTATTATTATTTTTTTTCAAGTTACATTGAAGATTCCACTACAACTAAACAATATTATTAAATCCATTTCAATCTTTATCAACACAAGTTATACATACTAAATACACATAACTAACAAATATTTAATTTAGTTTCAAAAATTTGCATTCCCCCATTAAAGGACTAGCTTTTTTCACTGTAAAAACTTAGTTTTTTTCTTTAATTATGCTTTATTTGGAGTCATTTACATCCTATTTCATTCTAGAAAGATCACAATTTCACCTTTTCTCAATTTAATATTTAAGAATGCATGTTTAAAATTTAAGAATTTCATATAATTTTTGTTAATCTTTATTTAAACTTATATAATTAAGTTTATAGCATCATATCTAATAATGATATGAATTGTGAATATTAACTTGTCAAAGTTTTCTAGTTCTTTTTTTCCTTTTAATATCATGAGTTTTCTTTCTATACTCCATTTTCCTCACTTAAATTTTTTTAATTATTAAATAAGATGTGTTTAATAATTACTTTCTTATCTATTTTGTCTTAAATCTTAGTTTTTCTTTAAGGTTTTTGCGAGTAAGTTCTCACAATTATTATTTTTCTTCTAATTTTTTTCAGCACCCAATGACAATTTAAAGAGGAAGAATAAGCTAAATTTCTAATTTTCCTAGCTTATTTAAGAAAATATCATTAATGAGCCTCCATGTTATTTTTTATTTTATTGTTGATATTTTTGCATGATCTTTCTAAACCTATAATACCTTGAATTTTGAATCCAATAAAGAAGAATGTGTCAAGAGGCTTTTCAAAAAATTTCAGTCCAATATGATAATTAGACTAAGAGTTTTGTTGAATGCATCAAACTGATTAATAAATGATTTAATATTAAAATTCAAATTTTTTTATTTAATCATTACTAAAATCAAAAAAATTATTTTACTAAATTTTTAAGATCATTTTTTTATTCTAAAATATATTTATTTTTTATTTTAATCATTTATATTATTTACAAACTTACTATAATTGCAAGGTAATGTTATTGATTTTTTTATCGGAGTTTACATTAATATTTTTTACACAATTCTTTCTTAATTTTTATTTCTCATTTATGTTCTAATTTTTTTAAATTATTTTTTCATTTTCCAAATAGATCTATTTTACTTTTTTTCTAATTCTTCTATTAGTCAAATCCGTTACCAATTTCATCATAATATATACTTCATTTGATTTTATTTTATTTTGGCTGTGTAGGCAATTGCCTAAATTACCCACAAGGTGGATCCCTGCATGGTTATAACTTCGACGTACATATAAAACATTAAGAATTATAAATAGAGTGGTAAAAAGATATGTCTTTTAACTCATCATGTGATAGGTTCGACTTTCACATATGGAGAGCTCATGAGTTTGGCTCTGGTATGATTCTTCAGTAATCTAGATATGATAGATAACGTTTGATTATTTTCTTATAATAAAAAGATAAAGATGTTGGAATAAAAATGTATTTAATTAGAGAAAAAAACGTTTTTAACTCTATTTCATATATAATTTTTAGCTAATTTTTTGTTTATCTATATAGAAAGGAAGGGAAAAAAGGTGGCGTAGAGATAAAACCAAATTATTATTATTATTATTATTATTATTTTACAAATATCCCTTTAATAACACACACACTCATCATTATTTTAGTTTAAGAAATTATTTTTTAAGAATGTATTCATATAAAAAGTTTGGTTTTTGTTTATCTCATCAAATTAATGGAAAAAAATAATTGCTTAGTATAAAAATTTATAATTTTATACAATTTGATAATTCATGATAATTAAAAAAATGAATTGGTGAAAATTAATTTTTTTTATGAATTGAGTTATAAATTAGTTAACTAAAGATTGTTTTTATCAAAAAGTATAAGAAATAATTTTTTTATCAAAGGAGTGAATTTTTTTTAGATTATGAAAGAAAATGAATATCATTATTGAAGAAATAATATAATAATTAAACCATGCATAATATAGAGAAATAGAATTTGGTCACGTTTTCAAAGAAATTGGATTTGATGATGAAGAGGATCGAATGATTACTAAAAATATGTATTAGTGATGAAATTATTATCTTATATTTCTATATATATTAGATGTTAGCTTTATCTTGATGCAAATATTTTATTTGATAAGTAATTGGTTTAATTATTTATTTTAAAATTAAATATATTTGAAAAAATAATTTAATGATTGAGTAAATTATAATTTCATTACATTATTTTCTTAGCAATAGAATTTAGAGTTTGATTTTAAATAAATAAATTAAATTAAATTCTTAGTTGTATTTAAATACGCTTTCCACTATATTTTCAAATCAAATTATTTAAGTATTCACAATCTCACTAATATATATAAAAGTGGAAACCATAAATATTCACGAATAGGCATATCAAGATCATGGGCCAATACCAGCGCCATTCAGGGCAATATTTGGCCCATCCCAGTATCATGAACCCAGATGGGCTGGAACAGAAAAATCCGTAATATAAAAAAGCCCATATTTTTCAATTCCGAAGAAATCATGCAAAATCTTCCACAACCGCCATTTGATTCAAAACAAGCGACAGCAAATTTAGTTCAAGTTTCTAAGCTGTTTCTTCACCACTAATTTCATCATATTTTAGTGTTTCTTTAGCACATGATAGTTCACGATGAGTTAATCGTCCATTTTTCTTGTTGGATTTAAGGCCCCCTACATGTTCGATGAAATGTTCTAGTTGAAAGAATTCAATATTTAGCGGTGAATGTTTAAGAGTGACAGAAGTTTGTCGATGGTGCAAAGTGCGTTGAGAAAAAAAGAGAAATGGTGCTATGCACCTGAATTTGATGTTATATCACTCATCAGGTGAAACCCTACAAGAGTTTTTACCTTCGGAATGGTATGAAAAGATGTTTCTTTTTTCTGACAACATATTAAGCATCAGTGCTCTGTTCAAAGTCAGGTTCTTATCCAGTCTCTTTTTTCTGTCATGTGCTTCTGTTAGTTGAATGGACTCTTAGAGAGTAATATAAATCTCATCTAAAATTTAAAATTTTAAGTTGAAGCGGTTCCTTGACAAGCGCTAACACAATAGTATACGAGGGTGATCTTCAGCTTTTTAATCCGTACGAAAATATAGTTTTTTTTTCCTTTCACCTGTAGGTGTAAATCTTAAGCAATTGCTCTTGTGACTGTAGAAGGAACGGATAAAACCGTGATTCTATTGTTTTTCTTTCATGGTTTCAACTTGCAAAGCCACGACTTATGTAAGAAATGTCTCGAGGACATGGATTCTTTATTTGCTTCATTTTTTTTATGTGCCCTGCTTTGCAAGTATACTTATCATCATTATTGAGGGTGCTGGTATTGTTCCTTCTCTTCTTACCTTGTCAGCTTGTAAGAGGATAGTGTTTTTTATTCTGTTCATATTCAGAATTCCTTCTAGATCATGCAAAAACTACTTGGATCATTACTGACAACATATTGAGCTAGTTGATTGCAGTGTTACAGGAACAGAGTCATCATACAAAATCAACGTTGACAACAGAATAGAGACTGCAATCACAAGGTAAAGCTTCGCGGTCTGCTCAACCAAAGCAACTTGAAACACTATGAAAATCAGTTTGGTAGCAACTACACTGACAAAATAGAACACACTGCTTGTATAGTAGTGAGTACAAGTAGAATGACAGCAGCGATAAATGAAATGATGGACCATGGATTATTGAAGTAGTGTTGTTTTAAGGTTGCCTGCCACTTGTGCCAAGGTTTTCTGCAGTATGCATTCAGCTTTTCAACCAGACCAGAAAAATAGAAATCGTCGATGATGACAGAAGTCTCTTTGACAAGGCCATGAAAAAGAGCTGATATCCCTTCATCATCCCAGAGCCAGTTCTCAACAATTCCATCTTTAACAAGTAATTCCACATCCTTAGCCGTGTTGACAAGGTGATTGATAATGATGACATAGTCATTTATGTAGTTCTTGGAACAATGGCATTGCTCAAATGCCAGCAGGTTTCTGAATAACAGCTCTGTTGCACCGACTATTTCCAATCTGGGTATCTCCAAAATCCCATTCTTGAATTTTATATCAAATAAGTTTTTGCTTGCCCCCAGCTTGAACTTGACCCCAGCCTGATGGAGCTCTGTTGCACTGGGTATGCCCAGAGTTTTAAGTTTCTTCTTGGATTTCGACCGAGGAGGTTGATGGCAAATCCACAAAAAGTCAACTAGATGATGTACTTTAGGGGATTTTTTTTCCTGAGATTTCTCCTCCATTTCCTCCAAGTCCCACAAATCTTTTGAGAACTCATAGGCAAGCTTGCTGATTGAAAGCGTTTGATTTTTGCCAGACGGCAAGGTTATTCTTGCAGGATCAAAAAGATCCTCCAGAATAAAGAAAGGAAGCTGATTTTCAAGTAACCACATATCTTTCCTTATATCTAGGATCGCCCATGGTTTATTATATACTCGATCATTTTCCTTTTCATTTCGCATTGGTTTGGAATGATACCTCAACAAGACTTCAATGATGAAGGCAGCATCCACTAGAATCATTTTTATGAACTCATCACTACCAAATCCTATGATTTCCGCATAACAATCTCGTAGTTTTTTCTCATTTTTCTCTATGACTTTAAGATAATCCACCAGACTCAACTTTGTCCTTTGAAGAAAATCTTGAAGGTACCTCTTTTTATGCTCTTCCATCGGTCTTAGTTCTGGTTTGCCATGGTGCAGTGGCCCAATTGAGACCAGTTGAGGAGTGTAAGCCTTTTCGTTCAAATGATGCAGTCGCTTAGGAACTGTGTAAATGCAACACTTTGAGGACAGAACAGGCAAGCTGTCTAACTCCCCTCTCATTGAAGCTGCTAGTTCGTCGATATTGACCAAAGTATCATTGGTTATTTCTGCCATCTATTCACCTCACTGCTTCAACAATTTCCACACTTGTAATCGAAGCAGAGGACTATGACCACTGGCAACACAGTGAACAAAACCTTCACTTGTAAATCTGCAGGTAAATTAAGAAAGAACAGCTAAATATTCCGTTATCTCTCGACATTAATTCTTACTCTTTCAGGACCTGTAAGGAAAATCCAGTAAATTGACAAGGTGGGAGTAATAGTAAATAACAGTTATGCTGAAGGAAACTTTCTGCTGTGCGTAACTTTACTCTTTCCAGAACCATGAATGGTCAAGTCAAGTATCAGCACAAGGAAAAGAAAACATCTTGAAGGCATACACAACAAGATACAGATCCAAAAATAAAGGAAAAGCCAAAGCACAATAATGCACATCAATCTTCCTTACCTACAAAGAGGGGTGAGATCCTACTTGCGTACCTGGAACTCTCGACTCAAGCCCTTGAGGAGGAGGTAGCTAGCTCAATTGTCTACTAGATTTCTGCTAGTCAATAGCTCAATTTTCCAACTCTCAATGCATTATGAGAGAGAGCCCGACTTGACCTCGCAAGTCTTTCTTTATGCCCTATCTATAGCTATTGACTTTTCATTTCGAATCGTTTTTGGTGATTTGCTTTTTAAAAAAAAATAGATAATTTTTTTATTTTTAAATTATTTTAATATAATACTATTTAAAGTAAAATAAAAAATATTATTTTCATATATTTTGAAGTAAAATTTATTCTTAAAAATAATCTTTAGTACATTTTCAAATACCATTTTTAATCATAAATTTATTATTTTATTATATTTTAGTGTAGAAATTACTTATGTGATCTGTATGTGTTATGGTTAGTGTTTTAAAATAATTTTGTTTCTTAAAAAATAAAGATGTTAACTTTATAATATGATTTTTAGTACTATAATTTTTTTATTAAATAAAAAATACATTATATATGTTTAATAAAATAATTTTAAAAAATAATGGATAAATTGAATTTTTTTTATTAAAATTAAGTAAATTTTAAAATAAAAAACTAATCATTATAATAATAAATAAATACATACATATCTAAATATTCAACCCTAACTATTCTTTTTATTTTATTTATTTTTATTCATTTTATTTTAAAAGTTATTTCTTGTTGGCTGGAACAAATAATTTTTATTTTTAAAATAAAAATAAATTATAATAATGTTTTCCAGCATTATATAAGTAATATAAATTCAAAAGATATTTATTAGACTTAGAAGGTATTTAGAAATATGATGATAATTGTTTTTTAAAATATTTTTTATTTAAAAATATATTAAAATATAAAAATTATTTTTTGAGATTAATATATTAACAAAATTTAAAAATTTAAAAATAAAAAAAATAAAAACCTTTTCTAAATACAAAATCAAACAAGATGAATTTGCCTCTGCTGCTACAGGAGAGTTGAGATAGAAGAAATGGCGTTTGCTTTATTCAAATGCCTCAACGGCACTTGAAAGGTTAACAGAGACACACTGGTGACCGGGTCCATCTCATGCCATCCAACTTCCTTCGGCCACGTCACTCTCTCGCCTCCTCCGCTCTCACTTTCTCCCCCCGTCGAAACAACAACTCTGCATTCATTTCCTCTTCAAAGAAAAAGAAGGCCAGATTAAAATATTAGTAATAATGAAGTTGAAATGGCCAGGAAAAATGAAAATTTTGAAGACCCATTTGTTTAAAATTGAATTTTTTTCATAGCCCATTTGAGATTTTTCACTGTATGATAGATAAAAAGATCGCAAAGGGTCATGGTGAAAGCGTGTGTTTGGTTACTGAAAAAATTGAAGGAGAAGGAATGTGGAGGAAAGTAGTTTGAGTGAAATTGAAGCATTCTACTCCTTACAATGAATGGACTGTTTTTTATTTTTGTAATTAATTCAATTGTATCCAGATAAAAATTATGTTTATTTTTTTCGAGTAATTTTAATTATTTCTATATCTTATTAATCTTATTAATTTTAGTATAAATCTGAAGTGAAGATTTTCATTTATATATATATATATATATATATATATATGTTTTCTTTTTCTTTTTCCTTTTCTTTTCTAAGAGAGCAGTGAGGAAGGGGGAAGATGCATTTGAGCATTGTTTGATATGTTAGAAGAAGACCTTGAAAATGATGAATTGTCTGTGGGTGATGGTGATGGTGATGGTGATGGTTTGGTGATCAAAACCTTGAAAAACTTCAACGTGGGTTAAGAGGAGGCACCAAGAGTTGGTGGAGATGATGATGATGAGGTAGAAATGTTTAATTCAGTTGGAGATGATATTGAGGATGAAGATGGTGATGAAGAGGAGGAGGAAAGACCCATGACACTGAAGCATTGGCAACTTCGGAGACTCGCACGAGCTTTGAAAACTGGGCACTGCAAAAACAGTGTGCGTGTCATGACAGCAATGTTGTTCATCAAACTGCAAAATAAAGGGACATCTGTGAATATTTCTGGTTTCTAAATCTCTTCTTCTTTTGTTTTGCAGGTTAAAAGTCTAGCTGCGGAGCTTCGTCTTGATAGGGTTGTTGTTCTTGACTTGCTTCGAGACACTCATGAGTGCCGCCTTGCCTGATGAACGTGCACCTACACTGGTGATGCTGGAAACTATACCAATTGAAATTGTTCCTGAAGAAACTGGAAACGTGGATGTCACCTGGACTGAGGTGAAAGTTCCAATTCATGTTATGCAGGGCAGTTGGTTTGCTCGAAAGAGACTGGGAGAAAGTCCATGCTGACACTCCCGAAAGTGTCTATAGAAGAACTAGGAGACCCACTGTAAGTCCAGTTTTCTCTACCTTCTTTCTTGTGAAAAAAGTTGTCTGAGCGGATATTGCATTTTTTGTGCTATGAAAAATGTGGAATTAATAGTTTAAGTTATATAAATTGCTAATGAATTTTAGCAAATGGCTTTTATAATCTATGTGATGTACATGTGAAAAATCTCATTACACAACCAAACAGAATTATGGTTTTCCAGAGAGTTTGGAGACGGTTTTAGCCTCCCATAACGTTACCTGATGTGCGTGTTGTCAATACTCAAACCTTTATCTCAATTGAGGATATCAATTATTATGAAACCTTGCTCTAAACTCTTTCTAGATTAGTCTCCAACTTATATTTATGAACATTTCATGATTTAATGAACTACCTGGAGAAAAACAAGAGGATGAGGTATTTCTTGAGAAGCTGCATCGATATAGGGAAATTCTGGTTCCTTATGCCGTTCGTGTATATAAACAACGCAGAATTCAATGATTAGCAACATTGTACGTCACAAACCTGCCTCGGAAAAGGGTGCGGAATGGTTTGAAAATAAACGTGCTGAAGACAGTGTTCCTGAACATCGACGCCCATTTCAAAGGTCTGTTCCTGAAACTGTATCTTCAAGTTGAAAAACACTGTAAATTTGTAATGTATCTGGGAATGGCATGTGAGGGAAGATAATTAATGCATCAAGCTTTTGATCTTTTCCATGTTATTTTCAAGCTCTTGCTCTTTTCCGTATGTAATCCTTTCTGAAAACTAAGATTCATGTGGTTATTATCATAGACAACACAAGCTGCTATGTGTTTTATGGAAATCTGACGTGCAAGTTTGACAGGCAGTTACAAAGTTGCTGGTAAGTTTTCCAGATCCCAAATTGACGAGTCTTAACATGTATTTGCAGGAATGGGGGCAATAAAACATGGAAAGAAAATCTCTACATAACATAAGCTTAGGAAGGCTGTAGAACATTTCTTGTAAGAAGACGAGAATCCTTTAAATCCTGTGTTGATGAGAAATGCTGTATGTTTTTCATGGGTTTGCTGTGTAATTGGGTTGGTGACGATACGTCTTTATTGCTAATAGTGTCACCTTCAAAGTATTGTAGCGATAGCACACAAATCAAGTCCTGCTACTTTCACACAATCAGGAGTGAAAGAGAGAGTTCTCTTCAATCTTGAGGTCCAGAAAAGCCTAAGAGATTGCTACCAAGTCTCAGTTCTGAATGTTTAATGCAATAGAGCCGAACAAGCACACCCAACAAAAAAACCAGCCACGCCTGAACACGACCTACGTACCGTCAAACTCGTGTCATCCTCTTTCTCCACCACACCGAACACTCATGCCAGCTGTAAGCTATCGTCCTCTGTTTCTCATCCTTCCATCCAAGCACCACAGTGGCTAGAGAAAATTATAGTAGATTTTAATTTCAATAGCTTGGGGGTGATGGCCTCTAATGACGAAGGGGAAGGAAGGAGAGGAAGAACAAGAAGGAGAAGAGAGGTGAAGGAGGCAGGGAGGAGAAAAAACAAGGGGAAAGAGAAAATCCAGTCATGGGTATTTTTATATTTAAAAATGACATTGACTTTAAATTAATGTAATTTTTCTGAGTAGGAAAGATTTACTATGCTCAAAACATTAGAAATTATGATAAAATCTTAATTTTTTAGTCATATGCAATATTAATTTTCAAATATAATTTAGAAAAATAAGATTATTTGTAATTTATTAAGATATAATTTTGTGAGAAGTCATAAAATTTTCTAAAGAAATAACTTTTTATTTTCAATAAGGTTAGTTTACGTACTTATACTTGATGGGTGAAGAAGATCTTTCTCCCGATTCAACTACATACATGTTTATTAGGTACAAATAAAGGTTATAAGTGAATAAATGGGCTTTGGGTATATAAAAATTCAGACTTGACTTAAGTATTTTTAGAAATGTGGTAGATGTTATGTTTTAAAATATTTTTTATATCTAAATACATTAAAATAATTTTTTATTTTTAAAATTTTATTCTTAATGTTAGCATATGAAAATAATTAAAAAACATAAAAATATTAATTTTAAACAAACAATATTTTAGCTACAATACCAACCCTACCATAATTCTCAAATCTCACACCTTCAATGCACGAATGAATATCTACTTTCTCACCCAACCTTCCTCAATGGGGATCCCACGCAGCTACTCAACTGCCCCCGTCAATCATTCTTTTGGAAAGCCTCTGGCCATCCCTAAATCCAAATCAGAAAAAAGAAAACTGTTTTCAAATTTACTTTTCAGCAACAAGTGATTAATTCCTTAGGAAGATCGATGGCTATGGAAGTTATGCATGCAGGTATCTGCATCTTTCATTTATTGATTTGTTGCTCTTTAAATTTCTTTTAGTTTAGCAGCCATGGTAGTGGCATTCTGAAAATTGAGCCATGTCGCTTTCTCTCGCTTGGTATAAGAGAAAGAGAGGATTAATACCTGCTGGCAACGATTGCAGTTACTTTATGTTTAATGTATTATATTATGGTTAAATATCGTTGTTGGAAGCTGGCATCTCTGTCGAAAGAGGAGACTGTCTAAACCCCTAAGCCAAAATAAACTACCCCCAGAAAAACCCAGAAACGCCATGATTCATATGCATTGACTGATCAACCCAGAAGCCTGGAAGTGTGTGCACAGCGTTTCCCTTTAGAATATCGTTGACGCATTTAGACCAAACATATAAATCATTCGCTTTCAAGTTACTGCAATAATTTGGCAATTCGTGGAGATGTCGAAAGAAGATTCTGTTTTACAGGTGATGGCCATGAATGATGGCATTAATCGTATCATACTTGCAAGATTTCGACCACGAAATCTTCTTAACTTCCATACAGTTTTCTTGCCCAAATATCCAAGCCGTGGAAGATACAATGTACCTTCACCTCAATGATCATCACAAGCAAATCACAAGTTCATATCATTTTTTTCCACAAAGCAGCCGGAAGAAGGCAGGATGCATACAAAGTTTTATCAGGATATGAAGGGGTAAGAGAGTGGAGAATCACTGGGATGTGAAAACAAACATGTGTGAAAGCGAACCTATGTATATTGCTTGGCTAGGGATGCAAAAATCAAGAGCATATACTCCTATTACTGTAGAAATAGACCATTCAAGACTGGGAAAAAGCTAAAACTGGATGTTCATCGTAGCAGCAAGACTTGTCGTGGCAAACTTTCGAAGTCATTTTTAAAGAAATATGGTTTAGATTCCACCTGAGAAGAGTTTAAATTGGATGAATTGTTCTTTTTTATGACGTATGAGAAACTATAACATGATTTAATCCCAAAACTATAAATATTTTAGAAATGCCAAGCAGTCAGTCGCTAGTGATGGAACCCTGCTCGTCCAATGCACGCTCGTGCACCGAGTAAGCTCAACTATACAAGTAAAAAAGGAAAATTAGAAGTCAAAGACAAGGCTCGTGTTAGTGGTGTGGTAAGTCAACTCTTTGGAAGAAAAAACAAACAAAAGCTCTTAAAATCGTGATTTTTCGAGAGAAAAAAAAAGACTTAAATAATAATAATTGAATCTTTTTTTCTAGAGTTGAAAAAAATGATGGTCTTAGTTGCTGTGTGCATTGAATTTTTTTTTAATCATCTATCAATTATTAAAAAATTGTTTGGGAGTTACTATGTATATTTTTTTCACAGTAAAAATATAATTTTATTTTCAAGATTAATATAACTTAGAGCAGATAAACAAAATCTTTTTTATTTTTCATAAATTTTAAATAGTAAAAATATTTATTTAGCTTTAGAATTAAAAAAAATATTGAGTTGTGAGGCAAAGGTTTTTTTTTTATTTTTCATAAACAATAAAGATATGAATATGACTTTAAAAAGAAAAGAAAAAAAACAAGATTTTCATTTTAAGGTACTTTTTTATTTTTCATAAACAATAAAGATATGAATATGAGTTTAAAAGGAAAAGAAAAAAAAACAAGATTTTCATTTTCATAAACAATAGAGATATTTTTATATTTTTATGTTGATTTTTAAATTTTAAATTTTTTTAACTCATATTAGGCAACATCATTTAGATGATGCATTTAACACTATTAAATAGTCTAATATTATATTTTGCCATCTCTTTGAATATGCCATTGAAATTTTTTTACATGGTGTTGTATATGATAATATACAGTGGTTGGATTATCAACTATTGTTATTTTTTTTTCTCTCCTACAAAATAAAGTGTATGATTTTTTTTTTTTGTTTTTTGTTTAACAATTTTAGCCCTTATTTTTTATTTTCTATTCCTTTAATAAAAATTTTATTTTTTTTTCAATTTAATCATTCAATTACAATTTCTTATATGTTTTATTTTTTATTTTAGCCATTATCTCTTTGTTTTTTAAATTGTTTCCTTGACCTTTTTATTAAAGGTTTTTTTTTTGTTTTAATTCCATCATTGAATCAAAATTTATGTTGTTTTATTTTTTATATAATTTGACTCTCATTTTTTTATTTTTTTTCTTTTGTTAAGGCTTTTTTTCAATTCAATTTAACCTTCAAATTGAAAATCTTTGTTTTCCCTCTAGTTATTATTTTTTTTATTTTCACTCTTATTTTTTTAATCATTTTGTGTGATTGATTTTTTGTTCTAATTCATCTTTCAATATTTAATATGTTAAGAATTCGATTTTCTAAGATCTTATCATCTTGCATTATTTTTTTTAACATAAGTTTTGTGATTATCTTCAATTTTTTATTTTTTTTATAGATTTATCCTGAATTCATGACTTGAGGTGATGGGTTTTGCATATTTTTTAATATAATTTAAAAAAATGTTTATGTTTGATTTTTCAAGATAATATTCTAATTCATTTATAATTTTATATTTATAAATACATGCAAATGAACATTATTTTAAAAAAATATTCATTTTTAAATAATTTTTATGGTATGCTTGGCCTTATGTAAATTTTGTTAGGTGTCATTTTTAAACAATTTTTATGGTATGTTTGGCTTTATGTAAATTTTGTTAGGTGTGAGTTTATTCAATTGGTTTTATTTATTTTTATCTCTTGAGGCCATAAGTTTTTTGGGTGTTGAATATTATCATGTTTATTTATTATTAAACAAAGTTAATCAATAAAAAATACTTTCCAGACAAATAAAAACTCGATTTGGTTTTTTTATGAATATTTTTCTTTTATTTTCAGTGAAATATGCTTTTTAAAAGTAATAAAGAATTCAAAAATATTATGTTATTTGCTAATTATATCAAATTTAATCTTTAATCTTTTAATTGTTGTATATCTTGTTTAGAATCCTTTTTGTTTTAATTAAGCTCCTTAAAATTTTAACTTTTATATCAACTTTGATCATCACTTTTTTTATTATTATTTGTTTTTCTCTTATTGTTTTCTCAATTAAAATCTCTTTAATTGTCGAATTTATTTTTTATTTTTTTAATTATTATTTATTTTATTTGAGATAAATTATAAAATTCTTTTAATTTCAGCCTCCAACTTTTTTATTTATTAGTCTTGATCTTTATTCTTTTAATAAATTTAAAAATTAAAACATTAATAAGTTTTTTTCAGTTTTATTTTTTATAATATAATAAAATACTAAAAAATATTTTTTAATTTATTTTTTATAATATTATAAAATATCAAAAAATAATTTATCATATATATAGGTAAAGAATTGGAGCTATATACTTCTTTCTTTATGGAAAAGAATCCATAGAAGGTGTGCACCATCTCTCTATTGAGCCAGCTATTTGTCATCCTCATAGTTCTGCTGTTCAGGATACACTGGGCCTTGCTTAATGGCTGCCATGTTAAATTCTTGCACTCTATTGGGATAATTTTAGATGGTAACTATTTTAAATAAAATTAAATAAAATTTAACTGAAAAATATCAAATTCAAAACAACTTATTCTTTCGAAATTGTGAGACCATTAAATTGCAAAATAGTACATTTCACTTGTTACGAGCGTGCCATTGACCCACTTGAGAGAGAGAGAAAAGACCGGTACAATTTAATTAGGTAATAAGAGAGAATATATAATAATTACACTAATTGACCGACCTAAAAAAAATTAAACATGAAAACCAAAACTAGAACGGTTGCTAGAACTTTTCTAGCAAATCAAATGTTAAAAAAATATATATAAAAAAATAATAATAATGGGAGTTAATATAAGCAATTATACTAAAAATACAAAAATGAAATTAAGATAAATTAAAAAAATTAATTGTAAATAAATTCAATGTAAAATAACAAAATTAAAAAATCTAGTAAATGAGGCAAGCTAACTAAATTCTACAATTTATATCATGTGAATGTGAATGAGATAATCTAATAAAATATAAATTAAAAAATATTATAAAACTCATTTATAAAATAATATAATATTAAAATTAAAATTAAAATAATAATTTTCAAAAACAATTGAGTCAATCTAAATTAATTCTCCAAACTCATGGTTTAATTATTTTTTATTTATTTTTGGGATTAAATTCATTATTCAAATAATTTTGATTATAAAAAAACATTATTTTATTGAGTAACCTCTGCTAACAATATTTTAAACTAATCAAGTCTTTTTACTGTTTTTGTAGGGTTACATCCATTATTCAACGAATTTTGTTTTAAAAAAAACATAATTGCGTTCAACAGAAAATAAAAATAAAAACCATAATAAAAAATATNTACTTCAACGTAATTATTTCTCCAAACGGCTTCAAAACCAGAAGAAAGGTAGTGATGAACATGCTTCGACAACGTTTCAAGTTATTTATTATTGTATTTTTAAAAAATAATTTTTTAAAATAATTTTAATATATTGATTTTAAAAATAATTTTTTAATAAATATTATTTATATATTTTTTAAATAAAAAAATTTTAAAAATAATTATAACCACGCTCTAAAATAAGTAACTTAAACTAACTTGAGAATTAGTTTAAATAATCTAAAAAAATTTAAAAAAATTAATTTAAATAAAAAAATAGAAATATATATATTACTTTGTTTTTTCTATTCAAGCAACACTGTATTTTTTTTATTATTTATCTCAAGTGGTCATATCCAAATAGCGAACACAGATAGACTCCTCTCAATCATGGCATTGGCAGGCATGTATTGGTCAAGTTATCAACACTCAAATAAAACTGTTGTTTCTTTTACCGAAACCAAGAGACACCACGAGGTCCCAATTTCCTCTTTCAACTTCCATCCCAACCATCCGATCAAACTCAATCCAACACTCCACATTCCTCCACGATTGTACCCTACAATCCTTTGATTCACCCAACTCGGCATGGCTCATATGCTTCCACGATTTCTATGTTTCCGTCGACCGATTAAAATTAAATCTAATGGCTCTAAATAACTCCGTACACTTTCTCTGCACAATTTGCTACATATTGCATTAATATCCCGCTCTTTTTTCTCTCTCTAAAAGCCATATATATATATATATATATATTTTATTATTTTTATTTTGTTTCTATCTGATTTTCAAAGGGAAAAAAAATGCAAGAACAAACAACGAGTTCAATTCCTGCTAATTCTGTGCCGTCTAGCAGTGAGCGATCTTCAAGTTCTGCTCCTCAACTTGAAGTCAAAGAAGGTCTTATTTCCCTCTCTCCTTCTCTCTCTCTCTTTCTCATTTGTTAATATTTTTTTACTTTAAAATGGAAATAAAGTAGTTTCTTTGTTAAATTTATTTAATTTTTCAATATTTGATTGTTTTTCTTCTTTATTTCAATTCAAGTTTCAGAATTCTTATCTGGGTTTTTTGAAATGAAAGCTTTTCTATTACAGGTGGAGCATACTTATACAAAGTTATAATATTTATTTATTTATTCATTTCTTCAGGATCTTCAATCATCTCAAAAGTTGCCAATCTGGGTTCTGTAGAATCGTTGATTTTTCTCAACTGGGTCTCCAATCTTACTTCAATATTCTCATTAGAATCTCTTAAAATTCAAACTTTATGTTTTCATATTACATTGTTTGTGTTTAGATTTTTGAATTTATTGTGTTTTTCTTTGTTGATTTTAGGTATGGAGAGTGATGAGGAAATTAGGAGAGTTCCAGAGATGAGCGGCGAGCCATCAGCCTCCGGTAGAGAGACCGGTTCCAACGCCGGTCCAGACCGGGTGCAGCCAGCAGGAGAGGGCCAAAGCCAGAGAAAGAGAGGAAGGAGCCCAGCTGACAAAGAAAACAAAAGGCTGAAGAGGTAATGTTCTGGTTTTATTCTTTTGCCCTTTCTAGCCGTTTAAAATGGAGCTCCGAGGCTTTTATGACGGCGATTTGTCGATAATTAGTGTTTTTGGTGGGGGGTGTTATTGGGAATTCCTAGGTTGCTGAGGAATAGAGTGTCAGCACAGCAAGCAAGGGAGAGGAAGAAGGCTTACTTGACTGAGTTAGAAACAAGAGTTAAAGATTTGGAAAAGAAGAATTCTGAGCTTGAAGAGAGGCTTTCTACCTTGCAGAATGAGAATCAAATGCTTAGACATGTATGTTTACATAATCCCATCATTATATCGTTCTTGTCTTGTTCCAATAACTGTTCATCACTTGGGAAATATTAGGATATTATGAGTTTGAAATTGAAAAAAAATAAAATCGTTAGGACCTTATTTCCTCGTACTAGAAAGCAGATTATGCTCATAAAGAACATGCATGGTTGATGATTGCCTAATTGTAGTTATAAATTATGAGTTTTTATGTGTATAGCCAATTGATTGAGGCGTATATGATAATAAGACACATGGTCTTGACATCTTGTTTAAGAGAAGAAATTGAAAATGAAAGGCGTTGCATGAAGGATTAAGAAAGAAAAGAAAGTGTGGTACAGAGGTAAAAGCATGAGAGTAAAGGGTTTGTTTTGGATTTAGATTCGATACTTCTAGGGTTTGTTTTGGATTTAGATTCGATACTTGGAGTTGCTAGTATTAATGGTTATTAAAGATTTATACTTGAAGATTTCATATAAATAAAAAAAACAGAAAAACAGAAAAGAAATTTTATGAAGTTATAATTATTAGGGTGTATGGGTTAGCCCCATGAAGCATATGACAAAAAATAAATATATAGATTCTCTCAAAGAGAATATATCATGCCACTTGGTCTTGTCCAATTGCCATCAATGTACAGCATGTGCATCTGAATGTCATCACTGTCAATTATTACCCATCTGGATTTTTTCCCCCTTTTCAACTACCCCTCTAAGAAGACCTGGTTAGTGATGGTTTATCGTGGTGGGCCAATTGTGAGGAGGGGTCGATCATTTCAGGCTGTAAAATTTCAATAGGGCTGGATTTGGCAACCAAACACCATATGAATTTTTCATAATGGCCCTGCTTTTGGAACCCATTTAATAGGTACATGGCTTGTCTGTTCCGAGGACATCCAGAAACCATATTGCATGGTCTAGTCTCTTATGTGCAGGATTTGAAACTAAATTCGTTCTAATTAACTGCACTGAAATCTATTTATGTCTTTTGTTCATTGTTCATAAAATGATTTGACACTGTTGCAGATATTGAAGAACACAACAGCGAGCAGGGGAGGAGGCAGCAGCGGTACTAATGCAGATGGGTCTTAGTGAGGGATGGTAATGTACAAGAGTGCTTAGCAGAGAGATACTTTCAGATAAATATTATCCCCCTAGTCGATTATCATGCATGGAAGTAGTGTGACTATAGGACCATGGCCATTTTGCCTCTTAGTTCTATTTCCCCCCTCAAAGCTTGCACCATGGCAAATTCATTAATTTTAGATCTACAATGGGATGTGCGCACTGTGATGCAGATGGTGCGTGCCCCAGATAACAAGGATGTATTCTTTCAGCAGTCTGACCATGTTTTTCATACGCTGAAAGTATGAAAATGCTTTGGGGCAGCATGTGAATTTGGGAAAACAGAGTTTACATCTAGCCGAAATGAAACATTCGCTTTTATGGGGATGGTAATGTCAATATACGGAATCTGAAACTTCTGGGTTTTTAGGGTCAACCATTTGATTTTTTAATTCAGCATTCTGTGTCAACATGCGGCATCCTCCCCTGTCGGGATGTGTCAAGATATGTTCAGATGTGGCCGCCTTGAGACGTGGTAGTTTTGAACTGGGTGCCTTGGTGTGTAATAATTCGGGAGAATTCATGTGAGTTATTTGTTTTAAAGGTCCTGAATATGAATGTTCTGGATGATCTTGGGGGGAGCTTCGGGTGCTCTGCAATGGTGCCACACCAGCTTTTGATATTGGATAATATCAAGAGTTCAATCTCGTTCTTTGTTATATCGATTTGGTTTATTATTGTTTTATTAAAAAAAAAACTTTTAATTATTATATTAAAAATAAGGATATGGTTATTTTTTAAAGTGTTTTTATTTAGAAATATATTAAAATAATATTTATTTATTTTTAAAAATACAATCAGAAAAAAAAATTAAAAAAAAATTAAAGAGTTTTTGTTTGGGTCCGCGTCCGATTTGGAGGCTGGGTACGAAGGCAAGGGAAAACATTGTTCCCAGCACCGATTAGCATTGTGGAGTGAATATGTTTTTTTTAAAAAAAAATTGCCCTAGTATTGATATTAGAAAAGCATTGGTATGGTTTATTTTTAAAACATTTTGGAGAAAAAAATATTTTTTTAAATAAATTAAATTATTAATTTTTATGGAGTTAATAATTTGATTTGTAAATTTAACAAGATAAACCTATAACTCTATTTTGCAGGTTTAGTTTTTTATATATTTTGTGGGTTTGAACTTGATTATAATATCATTTATTATTTTTTATCATATAGTTAAAAATATAATCTTAGAAAACTTATCATATATTTAAAAACATAATCTTAGAAAACAATGTTATTAAATATTAGAAATTTCATAGGACTCTTGATAGGTTTGATAAGTTTATTTTTTAAGAAAAAAAATAAATTTTAGATATTAGATTTATCAATAATTAAATTTTATAATTTGTTTTGTTTTTTATAAGATTGTTATAGTCTTAAAAAAAGGTTTTAGTATTGGTTTGGCGCTTGATTTTATAATTATTTATTTTTGTTATTATATGATTAAATAAATATTAGTTTGAAAAAAAAATAAAGTTATTAATCTCAATAAAGTTCATTACCTGGTTAACAAGTTTGATTTATTGATCTAGGTTACTTGATTTACGGGTTTAATAGGTTTATCCATTAAATTTGATAAGTTTTTTTAATTTAGTTCTTGGTCCCTAATTTTTCTAGTTGTTTTTTTTTTCTTATTTCATTCTTTTTTAATATTGAATTTATTGATAAATAAAATTCATATTTATTTTTTTATTTTTTATAATGTTATCACAATCTCAGATAAATATCTCTTTTAGGGTTGATATTTGATTTTGCAAGCATCTAATTTTATTATAAAATTTAAAAATAAATAATTTATAAAAACAATAAATTTATTAAATTCATTGAAATCCATGACCTAAGTCGTAGTGTGACTAAGGTAGATCCCTGACATTTTCTTAATATTTAAAAAATAAATTGTCATCTTAAAGTTTTTTTAAAAATTAAGTCATGTTTTTACCAATTATTTAATTTACT
The DNA here is from genome assembly GCA_015708895.1 of Populus ilicifolia. NCBI lineage: Eukaryota > Viridiplantae > Streptophyta > Magnoliopsida > Malpighiales > Salicaceae > Populus > Populus ilicifolia. The sequence goes on along the minus strand of SRLM01000327.1, from coordinate 1,212,583 downwards.
TTCAAACCCATTAAATAGAATGTTTCATCTTGGTTCAACATATGGTTTAATTTAAAATTCAAGTTAGACAAGGAGTTGGGTTAGCAAGTTTTAAAATTGAATCATTTAATTGGATTTAATGATACTACTAATAAAACTCTATAATTTTAACATTTTTTTAAAGTTTAGAAAAAGAATAGTCCAACATGCAACATAATACAAGCAAATGTAATAGTATCTTTTTATGATATGTTTTTTGACTTCACCATATATTTGCGATTTCTTAAATTTTAAAAATAAAAAGATAATTAATTGTGAATACCTTTACTTGTTTTTATAATCACATGCACACTTGTCATACTTTGAGAGAGTAGGAAGAAAAGTTTGCTGAAAATTTATTATCACTTCGTCATAAACACCGTTTTAGCACCAAACAAAGCTAATCAAAATGGTTTTAACATTATTGTGAAAAGGCAAACAACAACATTAAAAAATACCATACATGTCATCAAGACAATGATTCAAAAAGTAAACTAAACACAATATCAATAAATGAGTATCTCATAATTATATTTAATCAATCAGTCTAATTTAATTACAAAAAATTTAAACCTGAATTTAGTGAAAAATCTTATAAAAAGAAAAAAAATCGAGCCCGATCTTCAACCAGATAAATATTAAATGATGAAATTAAAAATACATGAGTCTAAAAACAAAAAGATGGAAACTAACCTCCTAAATATATGCTAATATTTAAAACTTGCAACATGTAAAATTCAAGACTTTGGCTAAATAAAGAAGCTCAATTCTAAAAAAAATTCAATGTTAAAGTATGAAATAAAAAATAATAATTTTAAAAAATAGCCAAAGAAAATTGAACAAGTAATAACAAATAAAGAGACCCGAGTTAAGCCAAGTTATTTTCTAAATCAACGAGCAATTTTATAGTTTTTAAATTTAATTTGGTGGTCGACTTATAGCAAGTCTTAGGATAACTTGGATCAATTATTTTTTTGTTACTTTGTAAAAGAATAAAAATGGCATCAAAGTAAAAAAGTCAATGGGCTTTCCCTAGATTTTTCTCAAGTTAACCAGATTACAAATTAATTTGAATTTTTGATGGGTCACACTGGGTTATTCCACTCATTATTTTTTGTAAAACCTGACCCTACCTATACCTTGGGTCACCCAGGTTAAGATTCTCTAAGAGAATAGGGTTTTAAAACAATGAAAAATAAAAAAAAGGTAAATAAATAAAAATAAAGTTTAATCTCTAATTGAATAAATACTAAATAATAAAAAAAAATACTAAGCAAACTGAAATAAACCTCTTAAATATGGGTTAATCTTTAAGACTAGAAATTCATGAAATCTTGGATCCGGGTTCTATCAAAAATATTAATTCCTAGCTAATTAACATTAAATGTTGAAATAAATAAAAAAAAATTAAAAACATTTCTCAAAGTAAAACATGGCAATAAAAAGAATAAATATCAAATCTGATGGGAAAATAAAACATAAAAAAGGTAAGATTGTAAGAAAAAATAATTTAAAAAATTATCTAAAAAATAGCAATAAAAAATAATAACTAATTTAGAAATTTAGAAAAAATTAAAGGGAGTGAAATTAAAAAATAAATTATAATTTTATAAATTATTTAAAATAAAATAAATAATAAAAAAAGGCAAAGATCAATTCCGGAAAAATAAAATAAAATTCAATGGCTGTTTTAAGATTTATAAGTGTTTCGAGTGAAAATTAAAGAGGATAAAAAAAAAGTAATAAATTAGAGCTCTTTTGGCCACACATATCATCACATCATAAAGAGGCATCCAAGATGATTCACGCACCTTCATGAAAAGGTGGCATTTGTTTACCAGACAACGCCAAATAAGTTGTACACTTCTTTACTACATAAAAGGTTTTTTTAATAATATTTAATGATTATTAAAATATAAAAATATCTCCAAGTAAACTTTACAATAATAAAAAAAACTATGAAAAAAGAATGAAAATGCTCCTCAAAGATAGTTTAATAGATTTTACTTTTAAAAATAATTAAATCATTTTATTGTGCTAAAAAATTGAAATAACTTAAAAGCCCTTCACGCAAGTTTATTCTTTTTATTTCAAGGGTAATTAAATTGGTTTATTGTGAAAAAAAAGAGTAAAAGGACTAATTTGTAACTGCATAATTTAAAAAATGACAATTATAATATAAAAAAAGATCTCATGATCTCTAAAATATAATTCAAAGTCTTTATCATAAAAAAAAAAAATCCATCATTCCACTATTCAAATGATATTTATCCGAAAGTAGATTTACAGTAATTCCATAAGGAGTTTTAGTTGTTTTTTCATATAGTTTTAAGAAAACAGATTATTTTATGCTTAAAAACAGATTTGCACCTTTTCATTTCTTCATCATTATATTTCTAAACAAAAAATGCATGCATTGAACATTTATTTTTTTGGTGGCACATTATGGAGTAAAAAAAAAATTGTTAATGTCTAATATTGTGATTTACAATTACTTGCTTCTTGATATGATTATCATTTTTATGTGAAATTATTTTATATTTAAAAAAACAAGAAGGGATTTTACTATACATCTCTTCACAATTAGAACAATACTTTCTTGTCTTTTTTTTAATCTATTTTTTTTTAATTTTTTTATTTAATATTAAGTTTTTGAAAAAAAAATGAGGTTATCATAGTTTTTTTGAGTTAGACATAGGATTGATGAGTTAACTTGATTGACTCAAGTTTTTTATCTTTTATTTTTATCCTTTAATATTAAGTTGATTTAAAATTAGATTCTGTAATTTATTTTGATTTGTACTTTATAAGGTGATCTTTGTCTTGTGATTTAGGTCATGGACTTGACGAATAACCTTGGTTAATTAAAGTTGTTTTTTATGGTTTCTTTTAACCAATTTCTCAAAGTCATTTTTATTTTTTAACATTAAATTTATTAAAAATTCAACTTAATAATTATTTTAAATTTATTTTTTATGATGTTGTCTCAGTCTCATAACCTTGATTGTGGGCTTGATAGGTTAATTCGATTTATTTGAGTTTTTTTTCTAATTGACTTTTTTTCTTATCAATATTGAGCTTATTAAGAATTATACTTTGGGTTTTATTTTAAATTATTTTTTATGAGATTATTTTCATCTTATCACTTAGAGTATAGGTTTGACTAGTTAATCATGCTAACATAAGTTTTGTTTTGTCATTTTTAATCAATTTTTTTTTCTCAATTTGATTTTTAAATATTAGGTTAATTAGGATTTAAGCTTCATAAATTATTTTAATTTATTTTTTATTGGATTATCTCAATCTTATAATCTAAGTCACGAGTTTGATAGGTTAACTCATATAAGTTTTCAGGGTTCCTTTTTTAATTTTTTTTTATTTTTATCTTTTAAAATTAGGTTGTTTAAGAATTAAAATGTATGATTTATTTTATTTTTCTTTTTATTAGGGCATCCTAATCTAATAACTCGGGTAGCGAGATTAGAATGTTAACTTGGGTTATTTTTTTTTGGTCCTTTTTTAATTGAGTCATTTTTATTTTTTATTCAAAATTAAATTTATTAGAAATTGATATTCATAATTTATTTTTATAACTCGACGTGCAGATTGATAAATTAACTATGGTTAACTTGAATCAATTTAATATATTTTTGTCTCGATATTGTTTTAAAAAATATTATTTTATATATTTATTTTGAGTCAAACTATATTTTTAATAACTATCTAAGTTGTTCTTGGACCCACCAAGATAATTGGGTCACATCAAATCAATTCTCATATGATTTGTTTATTTTTTCTTCTATAAAAAATATTTCTTTACATTAAAAAATTAATCTAACCAATAATATAATACATGCTAGTGATCGAGTTCAAGGTTTTACATTAATATAATTAAAAGCACACGAGTTGTTATAGACGAATACATGTAATCAACCTTTTAGGATTTTAATAACTACACTTTTGAAGTATGCACTCACTTTAAAAGTAAAATGAACTCAAAAATGAAACTCAAAAGCTTTAGAATTGAGTAAAAGGATGGTACAAACTAGAGGCAAAATAAGTTAAAACAATATACAAGAAGGAAAGAGAAGTTCTGCTAAAATATACACAATATCTTCCCTTCCACCTCTATTTATACTGATTTTTCTAAACCAAAACCAATGAAGAATTAATTTTGATAATTACTATAATCAATTCTTATTGTTTCACCTTAATAACATGCCATCAAATAAAATGAAAAACTTATATTTTTTTAGCTTTAAATCCAAACATTTTTCTTTTGAAAAAACTATTGAGAATGATAAAGGAAAATAATTGTTCAAACTTTCTATTCATGGGTTAAATATTTATAAATGGGTTGGTAAACAATAGTTTTTAATAGGCTAAAGATTTATTTTATAGAAAAAAATAAATCCAAGCTCAAGGCTTTTGCTCAGAAAAAACCCATATGTATGGGAGTTATTCATATCACTTTACTAAGATTCATTTGTAAATCTTCAACTTTTCACTGTACAAATTAAACATGTTTTTTATAGCAAATTCTCTACTATAATTGAATTTAATTACAGTGTTGGATTTGAATTCAATTGATAAAAAAAATTGAATTTACTTATTTTTAAAAAATAAATTCAATTTATTTTATTTTTTATATTATCCTTGTCACCTTCATCTTATTTCTTTAGAGATCTTTTTTTTTAAATTGAGCTTAAATAAGTATTTTAAGAAAGTTAGTTTTAATATTAAATTTATTTTCTTGAAATTGTAAAATAAAGGGGTTGACCTCTAATTTACTTTTATGGTATTCTTAGAGATTGAATTCTATTTGGAATTCAATTATTAATACTTAAAAGAGTTTCAAATATGTTGTAAAAGAAAATCTCTTTTCTTTTTTTATATGAGATAGAGAGTTTTAGGTTTTCTAAAAACATTTGAATATATGATTTTTTATATTATTTTTTTTATGTATCTATAATTGTTTTTAATTATATTAATATTTTAGATTAAATAACTTTATTAAAAACAACTTACCACAAAGTTTTAATCCTAAAACTGATTAAACTCATTTTAAATTTAACCTCAAACATATCGATTAACCATGTTATTATCCAAAACAAATTTCAACACCAAGTAGTCGAGCATGAAAGTCCCTAAGGATTTTAAGGGTGGACTGACGGGACAATGGACACTACTCAATGCTGCTCAAACTTGTAATATGTTGGGAGCTTGTATTGTTGACCATATAAAAATGAGTGAATTTTTCTCAATGGCCTGACTTTTGGATCCCAATCAATGGATGCATAATTTGAATAAGCAAATTTCATGGCTGATCCCATTTTTTTTTTTTTTAGATTAACGTGGGTGTCCGGGCAGTTTTCGCGCACCACGACTAATCCCACGGGCCCTGAAGTTAACGACCATATAAGCCTCCAGTGGCCATCATATGAGCAACCAAGGTGGCTGATCCCATTTTAACACTACATGTTGTTGATAGTCTAACTATTAATATTATTGTATGGACTTTTCAGATATAGATTATTATGAATATTTAACTTAAGATATAATAATATATTAAGAAAATTCTCATCAATTCATTCATCAAATTAAAAGTTATATTTAATAATATAAAATTGATTAATAAATAATTTTACATTAAAATTTAATATTTTTATTTAATCAATAATCAAATTAAAAATCATACTCAATAATATAAAACTGATCCATAAATAATTTTACATCAAAATTCAATATTTCTTATTTAATCAATACCGAAACCCTATCATTTATCTTACTAAGTCCTAGAGATAATTTTTTTATTATAATATATATATATATATATATATATATATTTAACATCATTTGTTTTATTTAAAAACTTATTAAAGTTACAAAGTAACCTTATTGATTTTTAATCATTATTAACACCAATATTTTTTTGCATGTTTTTTTCTCAACTTTTAATTTTTATTTTCATCATAATTCATTTGAATTGTTTTCTCATTCTCAAAATACGTTTATTTTATTTTTAATTTTTATCCGTCAAAACCCTCTATCAATTTTAAAATGATTTGATTTATTTATTTATTTTTTTTATCAACTTGGGCAAGTCGCACGTTGCCTTCATGGTGAATCCGTCCATGCATGTGGGCAATGCGATGCAGATGGTGGTGGCCCTATGATAGGCGGTGCTCAGGATTTTGCAATATATATATATATATATATATATACATGGTTGGTATAATGGCGGTTAAGCATTATTATTCTTGTAATTTGGAAAGTGGTTGAAATGGCTAATAATTTAGTTAAGCACGAAAAGTAAGGATCTATTTTGTTATCACACCATTAATAATTGGTGCTTATGATCTCTCCACACTTTGTAATGAAAATATGCTTTTCATGGTGACTATAGGAATGTTACTTCTAGACGAGAGGCTGATTTCTATATCTTTTCATAATTTTTTTTTCTCTTTTTTCAAAGGAAAAGTCAACAAATAAACTAATTCAATCTATAAATTTAGTAATAGCATGCAGAGATGAGAAAAAAACTAAAGAATTGATAAAAACTAAAAAAATAATTAAAAAAATTAAATTATAAAAAAATCAATTATGATTTGTTAAAAACTAATTAGTTGATTTTTAATTTTAGAAGCCTGAAACCAAAAAATCCAAACTAAATTTAAATTGAAAAAATCAAATTAAACTAGAAAAATCGAGCTAAATAAGAAAAATCAAGCCAAAATCAAAAAATCAATTTTTGTTCTAAAATAATATAACCAAAACCGGTCAGTTTAAACTGATTTTAATTTTTAAAAAAAAACTAATTTAACTATTCTTTTAATAAAAATCAATCCCAATCTAAAATAATAATTTCTAATTAGCACATGATTGTTACACGGTTCAAGACATAAATTATAAGCCGGGTAAATCTTATTATTTTATTTTTAAATAATTTTATTTTTGATATTTATTTTTAAACTGAAAATTTTTAAATAAAAATGAATTTAGAAAACAAAACTTATTTGGGTTATAAATTGATAAATCAAGTTAGCTAAACTCAACAGGTGACAATCTAAAAAAAACCTGGTATAAATCTCAAGCTAGTACGTGAATGGATCAAACCACTACGAATTTAAAGATTAATAAATCGGATCTTAAAAAAAAAAACAGAAACAGAGGAGAGAAATCACAGGGCATTAATCAAGGGGGGAGACGTGTCAATTCAGGAAAATACCAAGCACATAATAAATCATTCTAAAATGGCAAAACATTTTAGAAAATTTTAGGCATGCACAAATCGAGTCCACCGACAGCCAGCCACTAGTGTAGAAAACCGAAGCTACCGACAATTATCGGTAAATCATGAGGCACAGCCTGTTAACAGCAAAGAAAATGTTCAACTAGTGTCGCTTTCTTGACAAACAATATTCCAACGGCCACAGATTGATACGTGTCAATATATTATTGGTTTCATTGTAATAAGCCAGGACCTTTTGATTGTAGAACCAATCACATCAATACATGTCATCGAGCTCATGGAAGTTAGTGTGTTAGCTGGTTAAATTGGAATGCGACGTTCTAGCTGTTTATGATGTGGCTCCAGCTGCGTGTACCTTCGACTCCGTTTTAAGCTTCTCGGCTTTCTAATCCACAGCCCAACTTTCCCATTTACGGAGGCGAGGTTTGGAATGGATGGTTTGATTTTCTTTTTATTATTGCTTCAATAGGGAACCAATCCTCTTCCAAAATATGTTAAGAAAAAAATACAGATGATAAATAAAATCTAAATGTAGCTTGTGATCAAGTTAGTTTGTATTGTTTTATTATTTTTTTATTGATAATAAAATGTGTTCTGAAAAAAAATGATATTAAAAAAATAAAATAAAATTTGTCGTATAAAAATATCATGTTTATAATTTTTTTATATAAATAAAGTTTCAATTTTGAACTGTGAATGGTTACAAGAAGGAATAAAGATAATATCAAATTTAATTATAAAACCATTGAAAAGTATATAAAAAAATTAATTTGATATTTTTAAATGAAAAAAATTATTAAATATATTTAAAAACTTAAATTATAAGAAACGGACATTAAAGTTATCTGGAGAGTGTTCGGGAGTATGGTAACGGTTATTTTTTAAAATATTTTTTTGCTTAGAATTGCATCAAAATAATATATTTTTACCTTTTCAAAATTAATTTTGATATTAACATATTATTTTTTTTTTAAATTATAAAAATATATTAAAATAATATTTTATTATTGTTATTATTTAAAATTTAAACATCAAAACCATTGAAAAATATATAAAAAATTAATTTGATATTTTTAAATGAAAAAATTTGTTAAATATTTTTGAAAACAAAAATTATAAGAAATGGGAACGAAAATTATTTCAAGAGTGTTTGAAAGTGAGGTAATAATTATTTTTAAAAATATATTAAAATAATATATTTTTATTTTTTAAAAATTATTTTTGATATTAACATATTAAATAATTTTAAATTTTAAATTATATTAATTTTTTTAATATAAAATATCATTTAAAATATAATTTCAAATTCCGCTTGGTGTCAGTATTGAGCTTGAATTTTAACTGTAAAGCTAAGGACATTATAGATTTTTTGTTTATAACACGGTTAAGTACACGTATAGTTTTTTCAACGGAGTAGATAAAAGGGAAGCCAAGGGGAGGCTGAGAGCTGTAACGGACGGCAAGCCAAGTGGGGTCGTTAGATTAAAAAGTAACCGGTTGACCCGGTAAAATAAAAATAAAATAAAATATCTTATTACATAAATAAACAAACGAAAGACAAGAAAAAAGATAATAAAAAGACAGGAGCAGGCACTTACACACAACACTAGACAGAGAGACATCCGGAGACAGGCAGCCAGCTAATAAGCCCACAGCAAGAGAAAGCAAAGGCAGATTCAGAGATGGCGTGTTGAGTGGTGCGAAGAGTTCCACATTAATCCTTTCTCTTCATTTCCTTTTCATTCACAGATCCATTTCGCTCTATCTCTCTATGTTTTCCTTTTGAAGAAAAGAAAGTAGGGAGTGAATTGATTTTGAGAGAGAGAGAGAAGTTAGGAAAAGATGGAAGCGAATGCTGGTATGGTTGCTGGGTCTTATAAGAGGAATGAGTTGGTTCGGATTCGACATGATTCCGATAGTGGGGTTTGTCTTCTTTTCTTTTCTTTTCTTTTCTTTTTTGGGTTTGGTTTGGTTGCATATCTGTGTGTTTGTGTGGATCTGAGTGTTGAGTTTTGTGAGAGTAATATTTTTCTGGTAGGTTTTTGTATTTCAACAATGTTTTGTTTTGTTGACTGACAGTGACTAGATCTAGTTGTTAGTGTTTGTGAATATGAGTGTTCAGTTTGATCTTGATTGCTTGATTTCTTTTAAGAAGATTTGACCCTCTTTGTTATTCTTAATATTACATTTTCCTTAAGCCAGGATCGTAGTATCTCACATCAGTGAGATTTTTGACTTGCTTTTCTAGCCATGTGATTAATTAGATCCATCTCTATCAATCAATGAAAGCTGATGTTTTATAATTATTTATTTCTGAGCTGAATTAAACTTGATAAAGTGACAATTGCAATCGTTTGGCTTCAGAGGATGTATGTTCTTTCTGTTTGGGATCTCTCTTAAATGCGTTAAGCAACATCAGGTTACTTACGTGATGTAAAATGTTAAGAGGGGGCAGCAGTTCCATAGTCTAATATGTCAAGAAGAAACAATTCACGTTTACTTTTCTTGATTTCCTTTTATTTAAGAAGTAAAAGCACTCTGAATTGATCTCACGTCCTTTATTTTGTGGAATGTGTGGCTTGCATTGTGTCTTGCTGTGGGCTTGATTGCTACTTTTAATATGCCAGTAAAATTCCAACATTGCAGGCTGTGAGGGTCTGAAGTTAGGAAATCTCTGATTGAATACGGTTGTAGAACGCAATATTTTTCTTCTTTTGATGTGGCATGTGGAACAATATATTTGTTTTCTGTATTCTAATCACTGTTTTTTTATGGAATTATGCAGCCCAAACCCCTCAAAAATTTGAATGGGCAAACATGTCAAATTTGTGGGGATAATGTTGGAGTTACAGAAAATGGTGACATCTTTGTTGCATGCAATGAGTGTGCTTTCCCAGTTTGCCGTCCTTGTTACGAGTATGAGCGAAAAGATGGAACTCAGTCTTGCCCCCAGTGCAAGACTAGGTATCGAAGGCACAAAGGTTAACTTGTTTCTTCATTTTTCTTTTGGGTTCTTTTCTGTTGTGTAGTCATTTTGTGATGTATCAACAAATGGGGTTTTATGGGCATCTCAGGGAGTCCTCGAGTGGATGGAGATGAGGATGAAGATGACGTTGATGATCTGGAGAATGAGTTCAATTATGCCCAAGGCATTGGCAATGCAAAGCATCAGTGGCAGGGTGATGATATAGAACTTTCTTCATCCTCTAGACATGAATCTCAACCTATTCCCCTTCTCACAAATGGGCAGCCGGTATGCAGAGCTATCAATTTAGGGTTCATTTACATGCGCATGTTGGGTACTGAAAAATAGATTGAATAACAATATATGCTTCTAGCGACCTACATTATTTTACACGTCCTTATGAAATTTTGAACCTTATTCATATTAAGGTGTCTTTGGCATTGATACATGCTGTCCAAGACCACGAACACAGTTTTAGCTCTGGTTAACTCAAGCCCTTGCTATTGATGCTTTGATTATTTTTAAGCCCCATCATGTATGTTTGCAGTGCAAGACCACAATGCCAAGCGCTGCTTGACTAGTCTGTAAAGTATTTCAAAAATTCTCGGCTTTGTTATATACTGTCTCATCAATCTACTTGTTGTATTACAATCACAAACTTTGCACTTGAGAGCTTCCAGTTTCTTTAAAGTCAGGGGTCTTTCTGGTTTTCTTACCTACAGATGTAATGGAAACTGAAACTTCCACTAATTCAACAAGTCCTTCTCTCTCTCTGGAAAAGAGAATTCAAAGGGCTTGTTTCCTGTTTAGAAGCTAGCCAGCTGTAGATATTTAAATATTCTTCTCTTCTTGGTGCATTATCAAGTGAACAACATGAATGTTAGGTGTTATGATTTTGCAATATTTTGCTTATATGGATGTTATTTTCAGGTTTCTGGTGAAATTCCTTGTGCTACACCTGATAATCAATCTGTAAGAACTACATCTGGTCCTTTGGGCCCTGCTGAAAGGAATGTTCACTCATCTCCTTATATTGATCCAAGGCAGCCAGGTAGTCAAGCAACTGAGTTTGAGCATTTATAATCCTTTCTATTGTTTGTATGGCTTTGAGTTAATCATTTTTCCTATTCTTACAGTTCCCGTTAGAATTGTGGATCCATCAAAGGACTTGAATTCTTATGGCCTTGGTAATGTTGACTGGAAGGAGAGGGTTGAAGGTTGGAAGCTCAAACAGGACAAAAATGCGATGCAGATGACCAACAGATACTCTGAAGGAAAGGGGGACATGGAATGTACTGGTTCGAATGGAGATGAACTTCAAATGTGAGTTTCCTTCTTAATGATTTAGGTTGCATCATTCTATCTTCTGGAAGCATATTACTTGCAATCTCTTATATTGAAGCATGGATTAGCTTTCAGATTCTATTAAAAGGATGGACTAATCTCCTTCTTGCACTCAATTAACCATTTTGTGTCTGCATGTCTTTCCCTGCATCACAGGGCTGATGATGCTCGACAACCTTTGAGTCGTGTGGTGCCCATTTCTTCATCTTACCTGACTCCATATCGTGCTGTAATCATTCTGCGGCTTATTATTTTGGGATTCTTCTTACAATATCGTGTTACTCACCCAGTGAAAGATGCATATGGATTGTGGTTGACATCTGTTATCTGTGAAATTTGGTTTGCCTTGTCCTGGCTTTTGGATCAATTTCCAAAATGGATGCCTATCAATCGTGAGACCTATCTTGACAGGCTAGCATTGAGGTAAGTTAAACACATTTATCAGTCAGTAGAGTTTACTGATGGAGTAATGGCTCTTATTGCTTGGCTAACTGCACTCTATATCTTGCAGATATGATCGCGAAGGAGAACCATCTCAGTTAGCCCCTATTGACATCTTTGTTAGTACTGTGGATCCCATGAAAGAACCTCCTCTTGTAACAGCAAACACTGTGTTGTCCATACTTTCTGTTGATTACCCTGTCGACAAAGTATCATGCTATGTCTCAGATGATGGTTCAGCAATGTTGACATTTGAAGCCCTTTCTGAAACTGCGGAGTTTGCAAGGAAGTGGGTGCCTTTCTGCAAGAAGCACAGTATTGAGCCTAGGGCCCCTGAGTTTTATTTTGCCCAAAAGATTGATTATCTGAAGGACAAGATACAGCCTTCTTTTGTCAAAGAGCGCCGAGCAATGAAGGTGAGTCAAGAAAAACAGGATGCCTTTTGCACAAACTTTTGTCTGCATTTTGCATGGATTAAGTGGGTTCTTGTGTTTTTTTTTACTTGTTTTCAACATTATACACGAGCATGAGCATAACTATGTGTCACAGAGAGAATATGAAGAATTCAAGGTGCGAATCAATGCTCTTGTTGCCAAAGCTCAGAAGATGCCTGAAGAAGGTTGGACGATGCAGGATGGAACTCCGTGGCCTGGAAATAATCCCAGGGATCACCCAGGAATGATCCAGGTATTACCATCCTTCCTACATGTATCCATATAATCATGTCTGCCTTTCCTTGTCTTTACCCTACACTTAACACTTTCTTCCATATGGTGGAGAGCAGGTGTTTTTAGGTCACAGTGGGGGGCTTGACACGGATGGAAATGAGCTACCCCGACTTGTATATGTTTCCCGTGAAAAGAGACCTGGATTCCAGCATCACAAGAAAGCTGGAGCAATGAATGCGTTGGTTTGTCATCATAATTTCTTGTAGAATTTCACCCTTTGTTTCAATTTCTCAAATTCATTGCCATTCATCACAGATCATGGTACTATATGGGTGCTGCTTATTAAAGGACAGTTATTTATTTTTCCTTAATTATTAGGAAGCTGGCACTTGTGTGTACCATGGTTTGGTTCAAGATGATTGATTTCCTGAACTTAAGACGCCTGCACCACAATTATTTGCTAAACATCAACATCTCCTCTAACTTGGTTTTTCTGTTATGCAGATTCGAGTTTCAGCTGTACTGACCAATGGTGCTTATCTTCTGAATGTCGATTGTGATCACTACTTCAATAACAGTAAAGCTCTCAAGGAAGCCATGTGTTTCATGATGGACCCTGCCTATGGAAAGAAGACGTGCTATGTACAGTTCCCACAACGTTTTGATGGCATTGACTTGCACGATCGATATGCCAATCGCAATATCGTTTTCTTCGATGTATGTTTTAGTTGATCTATCATCAATCTGAACAATGTTCCTTTCTGTGTATTATTGCTATGGATGGCTCAAGTTTTCTCATTGTCTCTTGCAGATCAACTTGAAAGGTTTGGATGGCATCCAGGGGCCTGTGTATGTCGGAACTGGTTGTTGTTTCAACAGGCAAGCGCTATATGGTTACGATCCAGTTTTGGCCGAGGAAGATTTGGAACCAAACATTATTGTAAAGAGTTGTTGTGGCTCAAGAAAGAAGGGAAGGGGTGGTCATAAGAAATATATTGACAAGAAGAGGGCAATGAAAAGAACGGAATCGACTGTCCCCATTTTCAATATGGAGGACATTGAGGAGGGTGTTGAAGGTTGGTTTCTGCTAGAATTTATTTTTCTGTCACCTGTCCTTTTCAATTGAAGCCTTTTACTGGCCCTGCATCTCTGTAATTTGGTTTCTGATGGAGCATGCTGGTCCTTATATATGCATGGTCACTATTGTTTTGATTACTTTTAACTTTGTTATATACATGTGTATATATATATTATTTACAGTATCAAAGGTTTCATTTTCCAATGCCAAAGTTATTAGCAATGATAAACTACAGAACACTCAGTTTGAGATTTATCATCATTTTGATAAAATGCTGTGGTGGAATCTACAAATGATCAGAGAAAAGTTAACGTGGCATCTTCTAACTGCATTCCTTCTCTTTTCAGGATATGATGATGAGAGGTCGCTTCTTATGTCGCAGAAGAGTTTAGAAAAGCGTTTTGGTCAGTCACCAGTTTTTATTGCAGCTACCTTCCAGGAACAGGGAGGCATCCCACCATCAACCAACCCTGCAACTCTTTTGAAAGAAGCTATCCATGTTATTAGCTGTGGATATGAAGATAAAACTGAATGGGGCAAAGAGGTCAGTCTACTTTGTACTGAGTAGCAATACTTTAGTCTGATCATGTTTAATTTATACCTTGGCTAATCATTTTCATTTGCTGCCAGATTGGATGGATCTATGGTTCTGTTACTGAAGATATTTTGACTGGGTTCAAGATGCATGCTCGTGGCTGGATATCAATCTATTGCATGCCTCCTCGCCCAGCATTTAAGGGGTCTGCTCCTATCAATCTTTCTGATCGTTTGAACCAGGTTCTGCGGTGGGCCTTGGGATCTATTGAGATTTTGCTGAGCAGGCATTGCCCCATATGGTATGGATACAGTGGAAGACTAAAGCTCTTGGAGAGGCTAGCATACATTAATACCATCGTTTACCCACTAACATCTCTTCCACTGCTTGCTTACTGTATACTTCCTGCCATTTGCCTAGTCACTGGAAAATTTATTATTCCTGAGGTAAGTGATGTTTCCATTTTGTTTGGTACCAGTTGATCATATGATTTAGATCTCAATTAACAAATCAATGATTCTGCTGTGATTTCTTTTCAGATAAGTAACTACGCTGGCATGTGGTTCATTCTCCTTTTCATCTCCATCTTTGCTACTGGAATACTTGAGCTTAGATGGAGTGGAGTTGGTATTGAAGACTGGTGGAGGAATGAACAATTCTGGGTGATCGGTGGCACCTCAGCTCATCTCTTTGCTGTCTTCCAAGGGCTTTTGAAAGTGCTTGCAGGTATCGATACCAACTTCACTGTCACTTCAAAAGCATCTGACGAGGATGGGGATTTTGCAGAGCTTTATGTGTTCAAATGGACATCTCTTCTCATCCCTCCAACCACTGTCATTTTACTGAACATGATGGGTATTGTGGCTGGTGTGTCCTTCGCCATAAACAGCGGATACCAGTCATGGGGTCCACTCTTTGGCAAGCTGTTCTTTGCTATTTGGGTCATTGCCCATTTGTATCCTTTCCTCAAGGGTTTGTTGGGTCGACAAAATCGTACACCAACAATTGTCATCGTCTGGTCTATACTCCTTGCTTCCATTTTCTCCTTGCTATGGGTGCGCATCGACCCCTTCACCTCAGGCACCACACAAACTGCCGCAGACGGTCAATGTGGCATCAATTGCTAGATTGTTTCCTGAGCCATCTCTCCTTGAAGCCTACCCCCGTGTATATAACAAGAAACCAAGGCACTGGACAATATCAATTAATTTATGTAGAAGGGGTTAACCTTAAAGAGATGTACTTCTGGGAGGCACTGAAGGAGAGGGGCACATTAGAAGAAAAACCCTTTTATAGTATCATCATTGTTGTCGTCACTACCTCATGGTGTTTCTATCCATCCCTACATGAGCAGATGTTGCTGGACTTTTTACGTTTGTTCATGCCATTGTTGTGCAGTTTTGTGATGCTTTATTTTTCTTGGTAAAAGTTTATAGAAACATTCATCCATTGTCTAGAAGTACTTGGCTTAAGAATTCTTTCTAAAGTGTACGAATGGTTATCACCGAGTTTCAATATATTTATTACAGATCTTTGTCTTTGCAAATTGGCCCTCGATTTTTGTTCTGCTGCAGGTTGCGTTATATTTTCAAATTGCATTGATCTGTCACTTACTGATCTTCTGGAAAGATGGTAAAGCCGTGTTCTTTAAAAGTTTATACTATTAAATTTATTTTAAAATTTTTTTAAACTGATTTGATATATTATGTTAAAAATATTTTTTTAATATATTTTTAAATTAAAAATAAACACACTGAGGATTGTTTTAACATACTATAATAATTAAAATGATATTTACATTAGGACCCAGCTCTCGCAGAATAACTATGTTATCCCCCACACCATTTTGAGCGTAATGATGT
This sequence comes from Populus ilicifolia, assembly GCA_015708895.1. Lineage (NCBI taxonomy): Eukaryota > Viridiplantae > Streptophyta > Magnoliopsida > Malpighiales > Salicaceae > Populus > Populus ilicifolia. The sequence goes on along the minus strand of SRLM01000327.1, from coordinate 1,196,420 downwards.
TTTATTAACCACTGATCGGATTAAATGAGTTAATTTAAGCATTCATGATTTATAATTTAACTGAGTTACATGTAAACTTAAATATAAAAAAAACACCATACCAATATAACTTCATTGACTAGATTAAATTTAAATTTTATTTTAAAAAATAAAATAATATTATTTTAATAAAAATAATACTAAATCAACCCAGTTCAATTTGTTTCCAAGTCAAAAAGAAAAAAATGGTGAAAAAAGAAGCCCAATTAAGGATGAGTGGGCTGGGCTTTGAAACGACACCGTATCTAAAAGACAAAAATCGGCAAACAAACCCCTAGTAAAAAGCAGGGTAGCAGGAGGAGGAGATGCGTGGGTTAAGGGTTTTGAGTATTTATAACATAGAATCCCTCTCACCCTCTCTCGCGCTTTCATTTAGAAAGAAAGCAGGCAAGAGATAGCTAGCTAGAAAGAGAGAGAGTGGAGGAGATTGGAAAGTAGTGTTTTTCCCTGTCAAGAAAGAAAGAAAGAAAGAAAGAAAGCAGTCAGCAATGGAAGGAATCACAGAGGGTGTTACCAACTTAAACATCACAGTAGCAGCAGATTCAGACAATAACAAGAAGAACCGAATCCAAGTTTCTAACACCAAAAAACCTCTTTTCTTCTACGTTAATCTCGCCAAGGTAACTTAAAGCATCCAAACGCAAACCCCCCTTAATGTTTCACTTCTCTTCTCTGTTTTTTTTTTGGATAAGCTAGATTTTTGTCTCTTATACGGGTTTAACGATCTATTTAGGGTTTTAAAATTTAAGGGATTTGTTGCTATTATCCTGTTTTATTCGTTTTTCTTGACCTTTTCCGTTTAGGGTTTTTCTGTTGTTTTCTTTTTATGGGCTCTGTTTGGTTGCTGGGAGAACTGTGGATGAGAAAACAAATGAAAAATGGAAGTTTGTGTATCTTACTATTGCGTTGAAGTTAATTAAAACATGGTTGTATCTTCTGAATTTGGTGGAGGGTTTGTAATCCTTGGCTTGTTAGAGAAAGGGAAATGGTTTTAGTGACGTTATTATTTGTATTTGTGGACTGTTATGTTATTTAGCTATTTAATGGTTGATTTTTTGCAGAGGTACATGCAACAGCACAATGAAGTGGAGCTCTCTGCCCTTGGGATGGGTATTGTTTCTTTATCCGACTGTTGATTTCATTTATTTATATATCTATTTCTCTTATACTTATGCATTTCTTGCCTGTTGAAATTATTTGTCTGTGTTGCATTCCCTATCGAGTGCTGATTTAGCTAATTGCAAGTCAGGGGAGTTATTGCACAACTTGGCTGGGAGTCTGATTTAAATATACGCTATATAATGACAATACATAAGATGGAAGTGCGGTGCAATGTAGTCAGACGACCTCTCTTTTTTCTGAAAACTGAAGAACAGTATTTTGGTGCCGCCATATTTCTTGTTATTGTAAGTTTTTGAATATAATTTGATTTTTATGTTTCATGTACAGCTATAGCCACTGTTGTTACCATTGCTGAGATCTTGAAGAATAATGGACTTGCTGTTGAGAAAAGTGAGATTTCTCTTCCTTTCTAATGTCACCCTTTATGATTCAAGCTGATGCTGAGAGCTTGATCACTCACTATGTGTTGTGTGTATGCTTAGAGATCATGACGTCCACAGTTGACATGAGGGAAGAAACAGGAGGGCGTCCTGTTCCGAAAGCTAAGGTAAATCATCACATTGCCTTGTGTTGGACAACATTTGTCAGACATGCTGTTAGGATATACTTGCAGTGGCATGCAGCGGATGGAATCCTCCCAAATAAAGATTTCCCCAACTTTGGAATTTTATCTGCTCTGCTTTCTTTGGGAAACCTAGGATTTGGGGATCATATTAATCCAGAGATGTAGCTTATGGTTAAAATTTATCCAATCTTAGCTATAATGTGAGGCCTCTGCAGAATCGTCCTTGTGGGTGTGTGTGCGTAGTATTTGTACCCGTCTGAGCTAGCTCCTCTTCACTCTTTTTTGTCAATAATTAGTAATTTTTTGGATTTATTTCTTTTTCAAGAGTGAAGGACTTGACAATCTGGATTCGTTTTCTTTCAGATTGAAATATTGCTAGGCAAGACAGAGAAGTTTGATGAGTTGATGGCTGCCGCTGCTGCAGAGGAAGCAGCAGATGCAGAGGAGCATAGCTGAGCTTGAAATGATGAATTTACAATTTAGCTTGTTCTCTTGAGTGCGTTTATTATGGACATGTCACCCGCCTATCTTAGATTCGAACTATCAATGTTTAGTTGCTGTGATGATATTTCTCTAAGGAGATGTTGTAAAACAACGCCTTAGCAAATTCAATATTCAAAATTCAAAATTGTTTCCAAGTTCTTATATCGCCGATGGAGCATTCTCACGAGTCGCTAACGGAATGTTCGCTGCCATTCATTCAACTAACGGGCCAGAAGGGTATGAGAATCTCAACTGAGAACTTGAAGGTATGCCCCAATTCACAGTTCGTCTTAAAACAGCAATTCACTATGCTAATCTCGTTTCTCAAAGCACGTTACCCAATTCCTAACTCGAAATCGTGTTTCAGTTGTAGAAAGAGGTGGAACTAGGTTAATCGACCAAGATTTCAGAGGTAGCAATCGAATAATTTTCAAGTTCACTAACATTTTTTTAAAATGTAGATGTCCGATCAATTCAATAAAACCAGGAAAACAAAAGTGATGCATGTTATCAAACCTGGCAAACAAGTTTATTGGACCGGTTCCTAAAATAAAATCAACAGGGACAAAAACCCAAGATATGTTAACTTGGTGTGGATAAAAATGACTAAAACCTCAAATTTCCCTTCTGCTTAAGACAGAAACACCCACGCTCGTGCTCCTTTCATGTTTTTCCATCATCCTCTACAAGTATCCTTTTGCATGCTTCATAGCACATGAAAGATATCCCAGCGGCAGGAACCAACTTCATGCAACTGGGTCCCAGCCCCTTGTATAACCCCTGGATACCTTCTTGTTCCAGTATGCAAGCTAGGGCATGGATCACATTCTTGTATACTTGTCTTCCGCTGAGAGCTCCTACCTGCATGTGCTTGCGAGCAACTTCAAGCGGGAAAGTTGCGCTACTTGATATGGCACCAGCAGCAGATCCGATTAGAAGAGTTTCAATGTTGCCAATCTTCTCTTGCTTAAAATATTTTCGATAGGCTTTCCGTAATGTGTCGTAGGCAAAGTAATTTGTAGCAGCGTATGGAATAACTCCAATGAGACTGGGAGCAAGACCTCTGTAGAGTTCTCCAGGGCCCTCTTCATGCAGTATTTTTAAGAATGCATGTACTATACCATTATAAACATCTCTCTGCAGAATGCATCAGACGCCGTGAGAAACTGAACAGCATCAGCACCCAAGATTTCAGTTTTTGTTCTAGGTTTTGCACATACCTGTATAGTTAATCGAGTCTTGACTAACTCAAGAGGATACATGCACAAAGTAGAGCTCACTCCAGCACAAGCACCAGCAATTAAAGATGCAGGAATTGGAAGCTTGGGTTGCTCCCCCAGTGCAGGCGACAACTTCTTGTTTACCGTATCATATGCAAAAAGCTGCAGACACAGAAGCCAGTTACCTGTAAGATTATGTACCTGGAACTGGAATGTTACTTAAAATATGCATAAGTTGCAGAGCTTAATTATTCCTCTCTAATTAGAAATAAATGAGGGCAGAGGAGACTAAAAGGAATTGTTAATTAGTACAGTGAAGGTTCTGCACTCCATGGCTACACAATAACCTTCTCACTCGCTCACTCTCTACATAAAGAAAAGACAGGGACAGACAACTGCACGGATAGGTAAGCTTTTAATTTAGACAGCTGAAGTTCAAATATTGAATTGGTTACCTTTCCAATCAATTAAAGAAGATTTATTTGCAGAAGTTCAGAATTATCATGGTCAGCTACAGCCAAACTATGAGCATCCAGAAACTCTACCAACCTACAGGTAGACACCTGCCAATCTCCAGTCTCATTACAATCCACATAGGACTAACATCTAGCAGCCACTTCTTTAAAGCCCATTGTTGAAAACAGATGGAAGTTAATTTGACAAGTCAATTTAATCGTGATAAATGGAAGTCTCAATCTTTGTTTACCAGGTGAGATGCAATCCAAACAACGAGAACATGCCAGGCAAGTACATGCTGGAAGCTAGCTCACCCTCAGTATTAGCATCCTAAATTTTTTGTAGTTGCTCAAAAGATGTAACAATAGGGTGGAAGATATCTACTTAACTGAAACAGAGATTAGCTTGCCTGGAATTATTTATTTTCTTATGGGCAAAGTTGAAGCCATCAATCAAAAGAGGTAGTCAAATTGGGCACCACTAACTAGCCTATACTCTTCTGTTCAATTTTACCCTCATCATAATGCATGAGCTCTAGTTAATGGCTATTAAAGATTTATAATGCACTTAAGAACTCAAAAAAAATTAGACGCAACCTCTTCCGAGCAAAACAAAACAATAAAAATAAAGCCAAAAAAAAAAAAAGGCTGAAGGCAGAATGAACAATCAAAACCAGATAAAATAATTTAAGAACCTGGATGAGAAATTGGCATACAAGCATCGACAAGACCAAGACCAAAACCAATTCAATAGTGCACAACCTAGGAGTTAGCAATAATTGAATAATGCAAGGTAAATTATTGTCTTATAAGCATGGAACCGCCATTTTGACTATTTATACGCATCAAACTGATTGTTTACAAATTCTTGTAGAATGTTTGTGACTAATTTCAAAATTAGTTTTGATTCCAGATTAGTCTTTTCAATCCCACACGTGTTAAGACTTCGCATTTCAATTAAACTTTAAGAAACCAGAATTCTAAATTCACTGCAATAAACAAATAAGGTAGCTAATAAGCAACGATCATGGACATTCATGGTTCAACAATATAACATCATCAAAACATTACAGAGCTGAACCAAAAAGTTATCAATAGCCAGGCAGTTTGCAACCATACTAAAGCATACAACCTAAGCTGTTCCGTGAAGTAATAATCGATGTTGACACTCAGAAAAACATATAAACCATCAATGAACTAGAAGCAAACAAAAAGGATGACATCAAGAAAACAGAATCGAGGAATTTTCACAGTAATTCTTCAAAAAGAGAAGAACAATAAATGCCTACAGTAAGCACACAGCTTCCTTCAGATCCTCAGATACAAGACTGCAACGCACGAATCGGGCAATGCACAGAACATCCGACAATAACAAAACCAATCAAGTAACCGAACAAAACTCACACCAAACAATGACTTTAACCACGATAATATCTCTTTCACATTGAGTAAATCATGAGCAAAAGATAAGTTTTCATTACCTCAATGGCCTTGCTAGGTGCAACACGAATCACATTAACCAAATTGCCTCTGAACAACCCTTTCCATCCATCAGTCTGCATTATATTTTTAAAAACCTCGGTTGTACTACGTCCGCTACTCCCCACCATCAAATGAGTTCTAATAGTCTCCAAAGGAGCCACTGCAGTCCTTGAAATAGCACCAGCAATCCCTCCACTAATCAGCCTTCTTAACGAAGGATTTTTAACCTTAATCTTCAACCTAAGCCCGCCTTTCTTTTTCTTCAAAACCCCCTCCTCCTCTTGAAAACCAACAAAGGACAAGTACTTAACATACAAATCATTGTACAAAGACTTTAAGTTGCTGTTGTCCCCCATACCCATTAGATTAACACTAGCAAAAAGACCTCCTTTAGGGAGATACTGCACATCCTGAACGTTACCCCATTGAGACCCCAAACAGGCAACCGAGAGAAACACATCTCTACTATCATCAAACAACTGGTTTCCACCCCTACCCATGAATCAAAACCTTTGAACAACTTCCTATGCTTTAATGAATACCCAAAATCCCAAACCAGATGTTTTAGACATGACAAGATTGGAATTTGAGCGAATGGGAACCTAAAAAATCCATTTTTGAAAGCTGGGTATGAGGTAGAACTGCAAAAAAAATAAAATTCCGAGAGGGAGAAGTAGCGGGGAAAACAAGAGAAGGGAAAAAAAGAAGAAAAAGGGTAGGAACTTTGAGCAAGAAATAAAGTTAAAATGTTATTAGGGAGAGAGAGAAGAGGGGTTGGTGAATCTCTCTCTCTCTCTCCTCTTTCTTTGTTTCTCTCTTCAAAATCTCGTGTGCTTAGTTGTTATGTATACAAGTACATGGATGGCATGGATCTTCAAGGTGGTTTGGCGGAGTTGAGGTTAGGTTTTTGTGTTGGGGAAGACTGTTGTCTCAGGAAGTGTCTTTCCATTCAAAGATTTTTGAGTTTTTTTCTATGGTTTTGTCATTTATAGGCTTTTTGGCATTTTGTGAATTTCTGAGGATATTTACTTTGGACCTTTCAAATGTTTTTAACTAGCAGAATTTGGTTTTGATTTAGTAAATTACTATATTTAATAATTTTTAGAAAGAAAACAGGTTGAGCTTAAATGAAGAAAAAGTGTCAACTATTTTTATGCAAATTAATTACCAGATTACATGGATATTAAACCCAATTTAATAATTAATTTAAGATAAAACTTGTGTCACATGTCAAACAAGTTAATATGCATGAATTGGTTTTTTAAAAAATAAAAATTTAAGATAAATAAAATTATTAATTAGTTTCTTTAAATTTTAATTGAATTGATTGAATTATAAATCAATCTGAATTTATAATTAAATTATATTTAAATAATTTATATAATATTTAAATTGATTAATTCATTCATTATATTGTATGAGATGTAATATCTATGTCTCAATTCCAATAAAGGTTATTTTAATTTTTTTAGTTTTGATAATTTTATTTTTGTTTTTAATTGTTATATCATTAATCTCACATATTTTTGTGTATATTAACAAAAAAGTTGTTTCTTAATGTTTTGGTAATTCATAAGATTTTTTATTTCTTATCATGATCTAATGTTTGGTAGTTGGAAAAAAACTCTCAATAATCACTAAAATCATGTTTAGTTAATATTTCAAAAAAATACATGTATATGTATAAAAAAAGATGTTTGATAGAAAATGGATATAAAAATATAAAATAAATATATTTTAAAAATAATTTTATAATGAATTTCTTCGCTTTCAAACACATAGAATAAAAGACATATGTCCCATCCAATATAGTAACAATGTATAACCTTTGCTTGCCATTAATGTGCACCTTTGGATTAGAGAGCATCATTGCCTGACTTAAAACATACACACTTTTTGCACTATTTGATTAGTTTCAAGTAAAACAATTAAAAAATAAAAAAGAAAAAAAACAATTCATTGTCTTTGAGATTAGATTTTTTTAAATTAAATTTTTTTCTTCAAATTAGTTTTTGGGTGTTTTTGAATTATTTGGATATACCAATATTAAATATTAATTTTAAAAAATAAAAAAAATATTATTTTAATATATTTTCAAGTAAAAATACATTTTAAAAAACACAACTAATACTATAATAACAAATACTACCTTATATCTCTATATATTCTAGTATAAAAGAAGCCAAATCACACTCGGTTGAAGAGTGTTTAAAAATATGGTAATAATTATTTTTTAAAGTATTTTTTGATAAAATAATATTTATATTTTTTAAAAATTACTTTTGATACCAACATGATTTAAAAATTAAAAAAATTCAAAAATTTTAAAAAATATTAAATATTAGAAAACACAATCTTAACCTAATTCCCAAACGCTCCTTAGCTAATAACAATTTACATTGATTGCATAAAGAATGAAGGGGTCTAGCGTTCACATGTAAAAAATCAAGGGACCTATTTAAAAATTTGTCATGACCTAGGAAAAAGTCCAATGAAAGGTTGATAAATGAACAGTGCATTAAAAAATAGCAAGGAGACCACAAACCCAACAGAATAAAGGCCCCTCCCTGCTTGATGCGCTCTTGCAAGTTGCTTCTAGCACCTGATACCAAGGCATTTGATAGAGTGACCAGAAAATAAATAAATAAATAAATAAAAATTATTGCACTATGTGTGTAACATATATTATTTATTATGTGGTTTTTCTTAGACCAAAGTTTTTTTTATACAAGTGGACATATAGTTTTACAGTCATGCATGGATGACTTGCTTCTATTAAATAAATTCTAGTCCAATTGATTATAATTTATTTATTATGAATTTTGTAACGAGGAAGAGCTACTCCCATCAGTCCAAAAGCTACAATTACCTTCTGATGAATTAAAAAAGAAGATGAAGTAACAGTGTATTTTGGAGCTGCTCGAGTCTAGTAGTGGTTTATTTTTTTAAAAAATATATTAAAATTTGTTTTTAATATTAGTATGTCAAAACAATTTAAAAAATTAATTTGAGAACTTTTTTAAAATTTTCTAAAAAAACCACATACATTCCACCTTGCCAATTGCCATCCACCAGCAACCCTAGCTACTTGCTCAAGCCTGTGTTTATTCCGACTCTCGACATATGCTTTATGCTCTTGTTCTCTGTTCTTTGTTTATCACATGAGATCTTTTTGATGTTCAACATCTATATGTTGTATACCTGCAGTGTCCTAGAAAATGCAACGCGAACATATGAAAGTATAGATAGATACCTGTTTACTGTTAGAAAACATGGGATTTACACAGCCAAAGCTTGTTAATATTATTACATGTTGCTGAGCCTCTTCTCGTGTAATCAAAACTTGTGATCATGCATTTTAGTGCTTGACCTAGTGATGAAAGGGGCTTGTCTTTTTTCACTATACTTGGGTTCGAGCCCTAACGTGCACGCCTGTTACCCTCGTGGTGGCTTACATGCCTACTAGGTTTGCAGGATATTCAGTGAACCGTGAAGATTAGTCGTGGTGCTCGCAAGCTGGCCCGGACACCCTACGTAAATAAAAAAAACTTGTGATCATTTTATAATAGTAATCGATTTGAATTTTATAAATCTTCAACTTATAAAATATTTCTATAATTATTAATTTTAAAATTTATAAAATTAATCAAAATACATATAAAAAAAATGCAATCTAGGTTAATGATTTTCTTTAAAAGAATACCAGATAACTTACCCTTTTTTTTATTGTAAAAAAAGAGGAGTACCAACTCACCTTAAACTTTAATACTAAATTAATGATAGCACGCATCATAGCATGTCAGAATCTTGCTAAGATCTATAATCTAGAACTTCTTGTCACCTTTGCTAGTTCTCCTAGTATGGACTGGCCTAGGAATGGATTGATGAAAAAGCATTATAGTGCTACGATGGGCTTCATTATGGGAAGAGAACAATGAAATGAAGAACAACTTCAGTTTTGGCCCAGAGCATGTCAATAAGCTCTTTACCTTATAAAGAAGCACCCCAACTTTTACTATAATTAATTTTTTTTCATAAATATAATTGTAAAAAAAAACATGTGAAAAATAATATATCAAAATAAAAAATTATATAAAAAAACATATCAAAAAATTATAGTTTTTTGTTTTAAATCTATAAAATAAAATTCTTAACCAGCTTAATATGAAAAAAATAAAATAAAAAAATTTCATGTAGGAAAATATTATTGTAATATATAATGTTTTTTTTTAAATTACAGAATTAAATTTTTAACTAGTTCAATATTAAAAAAAATCAACAAAGATAATTTTAAAATAAATATAAAAAAAAAAAGACAATCTTGAGGGAAAAAAAAAGAAGAAATATGAGAAAAAAAAAAGAAAACAAAACACAAACAAAAAAGCATATAATATAGAAAAAGTTACAGTACTTTCTTTATGACTTTTAAAGTATTAGTTCATAAAACACAATCTAGGCGTCATTCCATGACAATACTTGAGCTATAAATTAAATTAAAGAGTTAGTTTTTAAAAATTTATTTTTTAAATTAATTAAAATAATATTATTTTAATAAAAAATTAATACATTGATAATAAAATTTTCTTCGAGTTAGATCAAGTGGAAGAAGTTATCAAACCAATCTTTATTTTTTACAGATTTTTTTCCCAACTCAAACTGTTTCGGATCAGCTAAAACCCGAGCCTACCTTCGATGCAGTCCAGGTTTTAAAAAGTTCTTACATTGAAAATATTTTGATGGGTTTGAGAACAAATGCAATGCAATGCAGGTCTCCGAAACTTCAAATGCAGAACCCTAAATTGAACACTAAGGGCCACCTGCAAACCATTCCCTGTCACCTCAGTCGAGGATAATAACAAATAAAGCCGTCCAAAGATAAACAAATACACGTCTTAGGCTCCTGGCCCTTTACCTACAAACAAACAGAAGTGGATGATCTTCATCCTTTCCTTATTAATTTCCACCAATTAGGAACAGTATTCATGCAGGGAATTAGGCTTTTTTGCGATCTAACTAAGCATTGAACATACTCTTCTTATTTTATAGATGCCGTCACTAAACACTAACCTCTAGATAATCTTCATTATCAACATCAAAAGATTTTCTCATGTTACCATCTTGAGTTTGAATTGAAAAAAAGTGGGATGAAAGAAATGTTTTTATAAATGTTGGTAAAAAGACTGTTTTCACTCGGCCTTTGTCACAACCCGAATTTTAAGTCCATGATCGGCACCGTAAAAGTGGTGTCTAAAGGACACCTTATATATACTAAATCTCAAAACAAGTATATTAAAAGAACAAATTATTCAAAAATACACAACATTTTATAATCTTTAAAAATATTATATTATTTAAAACTGATAAAACCAAAAGATAGTCATTAGTAATTAAAATAAAAACAAAAATTCATAATACTCATTATATAGTTAAAATCAAATCAAAACTAAAAAGAAAACCTTATAAAACAAGTAAGACATATCGACCAAAATTAAAAAAGTAGAAATATTTAATAAAATTCATCTATTATCAGAAACTAAGAATTTGAAATGATATTATGAAAATAAGGGGCGAGTTTAATCAGCTCAATGAGAAAATAATATTTAATATACATTTTAGATATTAATAATTTACGAGTTGATTTATCTTGATATGCATATACATATACATACTAAACATATTATCATAGAGTAGTGGAATATATGTCAAAGATCAGATAACACCGAAGGTGACTTGGGCTTGTGTTTGAACTAAAAGTTTGGGTCTTGCAACGCTACTCTAGAAAAACTTCTATATTAATATTAGAAATCTTCATGAATAATCTTATTACATTGCCATCTCGAGTTGAGTACAAGAAATATTTTTTTTTATAAATATATAAAAATTAATGAAGACCTTATCAGGAAGATACCTCCTTCAATAATAGAAAAGTTAGAGATTTTTTTAGCATAATTAAAAAATAAAAATAAAGTAACACAATTAAGAAAATAATTCGGGAACGAACACACTTTCATGAGTCACAAATATCATAGTAACACCTAAGTCACATAAGGTATCTGTAATTCATTCAAAATTTAACTCCATAGACAATTTGCTTTCCCTTTTATCTCCTTTCCTCCTTCTTTCTCACTCTCTTTCTTCATAACCACCCTCCCTTCCCCTCTTACAACCATCTGTAACCCCCCTCTCTAGCACTGGATTGGTACCCATCTCTCTCTCCACCACAACAACTCCTCATTTATCCAGCCAAAACAATTATAGTGTGTTCATGAATTAGTTTGTAGATGATATATACATGAGAGATATCACCAAACATTTGTAGACTATAATTTGTAGAAGATATTTTTCTGACCAAAATTAAATACCAAATTAGTTTTATTATGGATAATGAATGCTAATTGATTTTTAATGCATATATATAAATTAATTATTTGGCATAGAAAGCTCAAAAAAAAAATAATAACTATCTGTAAAGATGTCGATGAGTTGAGATATATTGTGGTCAACACTAAGATCAATTTTTATCATGGTGAACTTTAAGAAGTTAGAAAGGTTGATTATCTTGAAGTGGCATTAGCAGAAGATGAGATTGTTTATTGTGAGATTATTAAGGATGTTGGTTCGTCCACTAACGTTCCAAGTTCATCCACGAGCTGAGATAATATTTGTTCCTCCTCACACCTGCATGGGTATTATAGGCCCGTTCTCGAGTTGGACGAGTTGAGGCGATGCTCCAAACCTGACCATAAGTGCATGCTTCGGACCCATCCACGAGTGTTAAGAGCATTTTCATAAGTTGAGACGATTATTAGATATAATTACATGTTATTATATATTCTGAGAATTATGAATAGATATATATTTAATTTAATTTTAATAAAATATTATATTAATCATCACTTTAATTTTATTAGTTATGATTAAAGATGATACATGCTATTTATATGAATTGTGCTTTAATATTGAAAAATTAGTATTTAATTGCTTGAATTATTTTTTTAAAAAAAGAGTTAATGCTAAAAGAATTGATTTAGAATCAATTTGTTATTAGAAGGGTCGTAAATTTTATATTCAACTCGAGTGTTATAATTGATATTTACAACACGCGAGTAATAGATAAAATTTATAATAATAAAATTATAAAAAATATCTATAACTCGAATGGCATATATATTAATTACAACTTAATTAATTATACTATAATTTTAAATATTTTTTTGATTGCGTGAACTAACTTTTTTTAGTTGTGCTAATTTTGCAGAGCACTTAAAAAGTTGGATAGAGACTATCGATCATTAAAAACTACCTTTTATTTATTTATTTGTCACACATGCATGTTTGGGCTTGTAAAGTCAAAATTGGATAGCTGCCACTTGTAGCATTCCTCTCAGTTTCTATAAGAAGGCAAACCAACGGAGGCAACCACTAGCTGATCATGATACATGACTATAGATATCAGTGGATGCATGCAGCTGCTTCAGGGAAATAACGGTTTATGAATTTTTAAGTAGTATTTAAATAGTTTGATGCCATGCGGATTGTTGATTCATCTTCTTACAATGTAATCAAATAGGATTAAAAAAGAAAATTTTATGCCGCCTTGACGTATATAAATTGAATTCTATGATATTTTCGAGATACATAGTAATTTTTTTTTTAAAAAAATATAATCTTAAAAAAAATCAATATTATTAAAAAATAATTAAGTAAAAAAATTTTAGATAGTGTTTGGCTTTGTGTTACCTTCTGTGTTTTTTTTATCAAACTCAACGATATAATATTTGGTTATCTTCAATAGTTATGTTTTGGCACGGGACCTTTGATGTTTCACCTGTGATTTTGTGCAAGCAATTTTTTCAGGTTTCTTGCTGTATTTTTCTAAAGAGCAGCACTCTTCACTGTTCACATAAGTAAACAGTGGGGCGCTGCTCTCCATTGTTCACTTATGTGAACAATGGAGTGTTTCTGATCAAACCGGGTCCGGCCCAAAATAATATAATGAACCGGGTTCGATCTAGTAAAAAAATAATTTTTATTTTTTAATTGTGTTTCATTTAAAAAATTAGAAGGAGATCGTTTAATGATATAACATTTGCAGAATTTAATCATAATTTTAATTTTATTCTTGCCAAGTTCAATCCAGTTAAAAAGATCAATTTTTATTTTTATTTTTAATTATGTTTTATTTAAAAAATTAGAAGGATATCATTTGATAACGCCGTATTTGCAGAATTTGATCGCAATCTTAATTTTATTCTTGATGATGTTTTACCTAATGTTGTTGTGCGCTTAAGAAATTATGAAAAATATAATCCTTATTGGATAGATTTCATAAGTGATGAAATTGTACATAGTTTAATGAAACAATAAAAAATATTTGACATCCATATTATTTATTTTATAATGTAATAGTATAAGTTATATATATATTTTAATCTTAATTTAAAAAACATTCTTTTAATCAAACACATTTAATTATTTTTTATTCAACATTAATATCAATCACAGTTTTAACTAAATATATATTTTTCCAAACCACCCTCAACTAAAAATACTTTTTATAAAACAATTTTTTTCAAATCATAATCATAACAACTACCATAATACCAAACACACCCTTTAAAAAGTTGATTTAGGTGTCTTGTTATTTCTTTTATTTAGAGTTTATTATGCTTATTAGTTTTGTTAGCAAATTTTTAACTCATTGAGTTCTTTTTATTTTTCTGACTGTTAATTTTATTAACGAATTATCTTAAATTTAAAAGCTTAAATTATTATGTTAGGTTTTAAAATATAATTTGTATCATTCTCTAACATATCTTTTTAAATAAAAATTTTTTTGGCTTGAAACTTATACAACTTCATACTATATTGTGCTTAATTTTTATTAAATGAATGAGATAATGATATTCAAACTTGTAATCGCTTGGTCATCAAAACTCTGATATTATGTCAAAGAATCATCTCAACATAAAAATTTAAACTATTAGGTTAGATCGCAATATATAATTTATATTATTCTTTATATACTTAATGGATGTAATACTTAATTAATAAATATATTGTATTTTATAAAAAAATAATATGAAAAACTATCAAAAAATTATTTCAACTCAATAGCTTAAACTTGTAAATGAGATCTCAAGATATAATTTATATTATTCTTTAATATTCTCTTTTAATAAAAAGCTTTTTAAACTTAAACTTACATAGACCCACACTATATTATATTTAATTTTTATCAAATAAATAAGGATGTGAACTTGTTACTGCTTGGTTATCAAAACTCCAATACCATGTTAAAAAATCATCTCAATTAAATAACTTGAATTTATAAAAAAAATTAAAATATAATTTATATTATTTTTACCTATAACAATTAATCAACTAATATGAGAAAGTGATTCATATTATCACTAGACCGGCCCTCACTTTCAAAAGGGGAGTGGGGTATAAATTGGGCAATTGGGGGGCAACTACTAATTAAGCAAAGTTCAAAGTTCCTCTACCTAGCTCTCTCAAACCATGGCACTCGTGGCCATAGCAATTGTAGCCACCAGCTTTCTCAGCTATGAAGCAGGCATTGTTCTCGGGGACATTGGCACTGCTACTTCGTATAATCCTCCCTATCTACGTGAGTAAATGTTTCATGTTTTCCTTTTACTATTTCTTGTCTAAAAGTTCCTTCAAGCTTGCTTTGTCTGATGGATTTACTGGGATATATTTTTGTGCAGCTACCAAGTGTCATGGCAATCGACAGGATCAATTCCCACCAGGAAACTTGTTTGTTTCTGTGAGTGAAGGTTTGTGGGATAATGGTGCTGCCTGTGGAAGGCGTTATAGGTTGAGGTGCCTAAGTGGAAATAACAGACCATGCAAGGATGGGACTACTGATGTTAGGGTGGTGGATTTCTGCAGAAAATCACCATGCCCTTCTACTATTCTCTTGTCAGGTGACGCCTTTTCTGCTGTATCACGCTCTCCATCCGCAAAAATCAATGTTGAATACATCCAGTATGTATCTTCTGCTTTCCTTCTGTACTCGTAAATGCTCTCTCTCTCTCTCTTCATTTTCTTTTTCACTTACATCATAGCTTTTTCCTGCAGGATATGATGGTACGATCGAGATATGTTGCTGAACTGTATCACGCAATTCGATTGATAGAAGTGAGGGGAAAATGGTGGTTCTGATGTTAGAAGTTTTTGGAAATTTGTTTGTACTTGAGTTATCGTTATTCCATGTTGTAGTATGAATATCTATCTCCAATAAAATCTTTGATTAGATGGATCATTTGCAATATGTTCGCACAGCCACATCCCTCCTTGTTTTTCCTTCTTTGGAAGAGGCATTATACCGAGGATGTCATCGTATCTCATTTTCAAGTCTTAACCACTCATGTTCTTGAGGGCTGCATGTTGCTTCTGACTTGAATATTGGTGTAGGATATATACAGATGCCTTGCTCGAAGTAATTAACAAATAATTTTCCAAAGTTCTTATAAGAATCTTCTAATTACATAGTAATTACTTAATGAAGGTCGAAAACATCATGAACTAACTTGTAATTAGCAGCTGCAATTGCACAATTATCAACTTGTTTGGACGCAACAGAAACTATATAAGGAATGGTTGTTTTCCATGTTTTCTTCTAGCATTTCCTTTCCTTTTACTATCCTAATTAAGCAACACTAAGAACATATTGTTAGAAAATTTTCTTGTGGAAAGTTGGACAAGTTATCATATCCAAATGCGAGGTTGCCATACCATGCATCAATAATCAAGTGTTAATAACCTCATTGTTATAAGCTGCTTTTTTCCTAGATTTTCAGTGCCAACATTTATAATTATTTAAGACTATTAAGGAGATAATCAAGATAAATATCTTTGATTAGTTTCTAATCAATTAAAAAAAGAGATCAAAGATTTGAATCATAAATTTATTTCAATCATCTAATCAAGAAGATAATGAAGTATTTCCTATAATTTATTTTATTTTTTTCTTATATATCGTGTTATATAATTATATAAACTCTAATGAGTTGAAAGTAAATTGTACATTAAATTATCAAATAATTAAAAAATCCTCTCCTATTTTAATTTTTTTTCCTGGTATCAAAGCATGCCCATCATATCTTATTATCTTATTCTAAATACTATTAGCTTTTGCTTTCATAGAAGAGTAGTTTTGTGCCATGATCACTTTAAAACTCTTAGTTGTCCTTATTTTTTATTATCTATCAAATATTTTATTTACCATTATTTTTTAATAATACACTAACTCATGATAAGAAGAAATCTCAAGATCTTGTTGGTAACCAAGACAATTGAGAGCCTACATCAAGAAAAAAATATAAAAAATAAACAAGAGAGACTTAGTATAAGTTATAAGGTTTTGCACAAAAGATAAGGTGGTACAAAAAAGACCACCCATTAAAAAAAAAAAGAATTTTTTCTAAAATAGAAGAAGGAAAACAGCGAAGAAGTCATCATAAAAAAAAATGCATTACTCTAATGTAAAGTTAGACAAAATAGACTAACTATTTGAAAAATCAAATATTAAAAAATAAATGATTAAATTTTTATAATTGATTTCATTTCATTTCCTTATATATTGTGTAGTATGAATATATAAACTCTAAATGTAAAATAGATATTAAATTATCAATAATAACACCCTGAATTTTCTTCTTAAACAAGGCCAGGACAGATAGATACACATATTAAGCGCAGTTCGCAGTCGTCCTTAGAATTGAGGCCTCTCCTTTCCACTGACCCAGGAGTGTCGAGTGGGATGTGTAATCTGTCCCACAAAATGACATGGTCAAAGCTCAGCAAGGCGACTATCCTTGAAAGGGACAGTCTTACTCATTCAGAACATCGATACCTCTCTCAACAACTCCTCAAGGGTTCATATTGGAAGTTACGAGTGCGCATGATCATCGATCTTTGTCTTGTTCTCGCATGCGTCCTACTTAACTATAGCTCTATACAACTTCTGACTGATATTTGGCTGTAATTCAAGCATCATTGAAACCTATATCTCGAAGCTTTCCACCTTTATATTCATAGAGCTGTCAAATCTTTGGCTGTGTGTGTGTGTGCATATATATATATAGATTGATCATGGGCACCAGTAAACCAGAGTGACCCCTCAATCATGGCTACCTTATCACGTAGTTAGTGGTAGAATAGTTATTGCATATATAGTGGTCTAACACCTTATTGAAAATGTGATTTTTGACATCACATCGAGTCCTAATCATAAAGCATAATGCTTTGGGTAGTGAGATCCATCATTCTTAAATAGCAGTCATTCAAATCAAAGCATCATCCTAATGGGGATCCCCTTCTAGCTAGCTAGGGCATATTAATATGCACAAAATCAAGTGTAGCATGTCACACCTAATTAATTAAAGACCTGCACGAGGAAACATGGATGATGTGGTAGAGTACTTTAAGCTATATTTTTAAAGTACAAAACTAAAATAAATGGGAAAATATATACTTTCAATCAAGTGATAATATAAAAATCAATACAAATTCTTTAAAGAGTCATTGGTAGCCAAATCCTCACTAAAAAATAAATATATAAAAAGATTAAAGTTAGCGAGAGAATCAATAACAATATTAGTTACCTTTGTAAGCATTGAATTTTTTTTATCTCTAATTAATGCAGAGTGATGCATGCTCTTGAAGCTGGAATGTAAGAGTTCCTCCGCAACTGAAAATGATAATAGCAAAAAACACTGGTTAAATAAGTAGATGGATGCATAGCGGATTCAAGCGTTTTGATCTTGAATCATATGTAAGTTATCTTAGTGAAATTCTTCATCTAATAATCATTCAAAACAAAATTTTATACGTTTATATAAAAAAAAAAATATAAAATAAAATCGAGTTAACCTACGAACTCATCTTAACGTTCATCCATCCAAGCCTCTGCCAGGTCTTACGATGATTCGTATGTTGTGTTATGACCATGATCGATCGTGAATTAACAAAGAGTTGACCGTGGAATAGTGAAGGGATGGGTTCAGTCGGAGACGGCGATTCGTAATTTATGGCGTTTACTTTTAGATCAAAAGATCCCACAGAAGAATCCTTTCAAGCTAGTTCTAGAAAAACTGGCCTCGTTTTGCAGCAGCAACCAACCAATTTTCTTATCACATCACGTTTCTCTTCATGATATTCAAATTGTGTGAGAAACATTGGGTGGATCAGTCACCTTCGGGTCAAGAGTGCTCACCTTAGCAGCAAGGAAAAGACAGGCGGTGTCACCATTTAATTTATGGCCCTCGTAGGTGCTGCGATTGAAATGGCCCAGTACCAAAAACCTGTTACAAATGGAGATGAAATGGTGCAATTCGATCTAACCACCGATATTTTGTGCTTGAATCATGCCAGGGACGACAAATAAAAATGCTAGAATCATGTCAGGGACGACAAATAAATTTACAGCCCTTGTCTATAAAGAGAATTATTAAAAAAAAAACTACTATATATTCTCTAAGTGTTTCTTTTTTATAATATTTCTTTTTTTTTAAAGTATCAAAATCCTAATTAAATTAAAAATTCTAAACTAAATATATATATAAAAAATCTGAAATAGTAGCTTACGATCTTAATTCAAGTATGAAAACAAAAACAGCTGGAAAGCCAACTACTGCCGTATAATTATACCTTAAGAATTATATGGCTAGATTTCAATTATATAAACCATTATGTTTGTTTTTATTATATCGCATGTTAGACTCGTTCAACACTTCTCAAAACCTATTTTTTTTATTATGTTAAAATTTTAAGAATTAAAATTTTAATATAATAATAAAAAATAATAGAGAAAGTGATGTAATTGAATTTATAGAAAATAAAAATTATAAATATTAAAGTGAGGATATAATATTACAACATGAAAATTTGACTGAAACAAACTATATAAATAACTTAACATATATTATTATGACCATTATGATAAGTTTAAGCCAAAAATGAAGGTTAGGTTGTGCTATTTTATGTTTGTACCTTAAAATTAAGATAATAAAAAAATTAATTGTTGAATCGGATTTAAATTTTTACAATCAAGTTTTAGGTCTGAATGCTTTTATTTGATTCAATTTTGTTAATTGTTCTAGGATGTTTCTGATTTATTTTTTTAATTGTGGATTATATTTTTAATTTGCTTAATTTTTTTAGATTTTATGTGGTTTTTTAGGGGAGGTACATTTCCTTGGCATATATAAAAATCTTTTAAATCTCTTAAAGTGACATCTACCATATATCTAAATTTCAGAGATAAAATTATAAATTTAGATATTACATCTCAACTCTTTTCGGTTATTAAATTCTTGTGTTTTTTTATGTTATAGTTGTTCTATTATCTTCAGCCTAAATAAAAAAGTTCCCACATCAATTACATCATCACATTCCTGTGTTGGAAGGGCTAAATATGAAATACAAGTACGATTACTTAGTTTCCAGGATGATGCTCGAGATTGTAGATTGCTTGAATGATCATTTCCAGATCCTTGGTGTTGCTTCGGGAATAAGGACGAAGAATACGAACACCTTTGAATCTTGATCAAACAAGAAAGCTACATAGACAGCTTGTATGTTAATGTGATATGCGCAACAAATTCTTTGCTATTTCAGTCTACACAAACAGCAAAGCATCATTAATTGCCATACAATCTAAATATTAATGATTATAAAAACCCCAAATGTGACATTCTATCCAAAATTTGCAGTAGGATGACAGTGGCTGGCTGACGCCCTTTAATTTAATCCTGCCTCCTCTGAGCATCTTGTATGAGTGGCAGATAGATGATCATATCATAAGCTAATGATAACTGCAAATACATTGAGGTTCTGAGTCTCGAACTCATCATGGCCTGCCTGCTATGGCGGCAGTCTTCGTTTTCTCGGCAAGATCCCCACATCTGCAACAGAAGGAAAGCAACACCGCATGCATTCATAATGCACCACGTACTGTTGATTTCAAGAGAACCCATCTGCTATATCCCATTCCTGGAAGTCTCATTTAGTTTAAAATTCCCATTTCATTTTGGACCATTTTGGACTCTGTTACCTAGCAGCCTTGCATTATAGGAACAAAGCAACGGTTCATGGCGTGTGGAAGCTCGTTCAGTTTTTCCAGTTTTTATATTCTGACGATCCGTCTCCAGGTTAATATTTCAGCCCGTACTTTTGTATATCTAATAACAGTGTTTCTTTGAGAGAGGAAGGGGGGCGTGGGCATGACAAAGAGGAAGTTGTGTTGAAAGGAAGTGGAACACAACTTACAGCTATGTGGAAGGCAAACATCTCTTCCTGTCTAGATAGCATAGAAACTGATGAATATCACTGTATCTTTAATAAAAAAACATTATATTAAGAAAAACATATGAATATAAATTTTCTGGAATATAAAATGTTATAGTGAAGATGTATTGGATTTGGTGCTGGCAGACCTAGCTACAGTTGAGTTTGATAATATATAAAATAAAATTGTTAAAAATATTTTTTTAACACAACATAAAATATACAATATAAAATTAGTTTATAAATTTAAATTGTAAAATCATAAAAATGAAATAAACAATATAAATATCCAAACACTTTAAAATACAGAATTCAAATAAAAATTCATATATAATTTAAAAATTAAAAAATTTAAACAACTATGTTTTATTAATAAAATTTTAAAATATTTTTTAGAGAACAGTTCTTGAAATACACTGTAGGCAACTAGTAAGATAATACAGTATTCTAAGACATGTCACCAACTTAAAAATTAAAAGATACCCATATAATTAACTTGTTATATCAATAAGTACAAAATGACATCAATTTAATCTCATGTCACCTCACCTTCCACCTTTTTTATGTTAGTCCCAAAAATAATGTCCAAACATCCCATCAAGCAAAACATATATTTCAAGTTCTCTCTGAATCTTTGTCATCTCTCTTTATAGTTAATAAATAGATAGTTTAAAACACAGTATTTCTCTCTTTATATAAGTATTCCTATCTCTTATTTTACTCTTTCGATTCCTTACCATCCACCTCTATCTTCCCATGATTTCGATCCTCTGATCATGCTTTCCTAGCCTAAAATATAGTATAAGTCTTCCTCGTACCCAAGATCCTCTAATGTTGGTGTTAGTTTGCTAAGATTGAAAATTTGAGATTGGGCAACGGTGAAAGGGGGGACTAGGAAGCGTGGACCATGTAGTAGAGTGTTAGGGGACTCGGACAAGAAGGTAGAAATTTTATAGATTAAAACTCAAAATTAGTCAAACTTAGTCAAACTCGTAAAATCAATCTAATTTTACTGAGTTTGACCAATTTAAAGTTTTAAGTTGATTTAACACATTATATACATGTTGACTTATAAAATCATAAGATTTTAAGAGTTAATTTAAAATTTTAACAATAATAATATCAAGCATCAAGCGTTGGGTTTGATGCTGGACAGACCCAATCACAATTGAGCTAGGCAATGCACCAAGCTCTCAACCATGATGGGATTAGTAGTGCATCAAGTCCCAGGTGTTGGGTCTTGCGTTTGCCAAACTTAAAGATGATTGAATCTAATACCATTAATTCTATATATTTTTATGTAAAATTATAAAGAAATTATTTATCAATAAATATATTTAATTAAACAAATTTATACTCCACCAAAACCATTAGATGTATCAAATTCTTTCACCGTCATTTCTCTATCTTTTAATCGGATAAAATAAATAGAATATAACTCATAATACAACTTAAAAATATCATAGTGATAAAGTTACTTCTAACTTCTTTTCTCTATAAAAAAATAAAACTCATGGGCTATAAATATACCAAGAGATTTTAATAATAAAGATTTATAATTTTTATTCTCGACTATATATATATTTTTATAGTATCTTTTTTTTATAATATTATTATATTTTTTTCTAAAAAAAATACTTATTTAAATATTAAAGAGTCGTTATCTCTACTAGAAGAAATCTTTTATGGATATTAATTACAAGCTATATTGACTTAACAATCATCAAGTATAAGATACTGATGACATTAACTAGGAAAAATAAATAAAAAATAAATAAAATTATGAGGATCAATTAATTATTCAAATCAAATTGAAATCACTGTTCTTAGACTCCTTAAATGTTTTGGGACATCATCAGAAACCAACTTAGACGATGCAACTCCTGAGCCCGCATTGCCTTCAGCTGAAACAGTTGGGCCAGTTTTCCAACTTCTGTCTCTGTTTCAAATTGGAAACTGGAAACATAAAAGTAACAGGCTCATGCGATCATCTTGGTAATAATGCAGTGATATAAAATAAAGTGGACATACATCAATGGAGGTTTCTTTTCACTTTATTTTTTGGATCATGTATCTACTAACTGCAAAAGGTTGGAAAAGGACGCAGGAAATATCTCAATCGAAAGAAGATTTAAGCTGTAATCCAGAAATGTACCAGGTAATCACTGTTAAGCTGCACAAACCTTTAGAGGAATGAATTATATGCAGAAAATAAAGGAAATGACAAAAAGTAAAAAGAAACCATGAATTAAGTCCCTCGATGCTCGATTACTGGAGGCCACAGGAACAGTTCCAGTAGTCTGCAATCTGCTTAGAATTCCAGATAAGGCCACAATAGCAAATACGTAAACAGTCTGTAATATAGAAGCAGAAATCTTAGGTCATATAATGAGCTGCAAATTCAATAAGCTGTTTTTTCCCTAACTGGTCGTAGCAGCAGTAAACAACTTCTTTAAATAACCCCCCATTGGATTTCTTGCTAGAATCTAGAAAGGCAATCCAGCTAGAAGTTTGAAGAAAAAAGTTAGCCAGACTGCCATAACATTCAACAAGATGCAACAAGATTCTCAACCAATAGCATATCATGAATTGATTCAATGGAGACCTATGGCTGCAAAAACACGAGTTCACAGTTACAAGTACAATATGCAGAAACTCCCGACGATAGGTTTACATCGAGAAATATAGAAATACAGCTTAAACACCGACGAAATATTTCGCAGATGAAAATCATTGTTTGAGTCATGAATAAAGGGATTAGAGGTAAGGAAATATAAATGAATTTCTTAATAAATTTCTCATGTTATCTGTATTTCATCAAAGCAAGGAATGCTAGCCCCTCTTTAATATGCTTGCTGGTCTATGAGGAACTCATCTGCTACAGCAGGAAGTAATTATGTATAAGAAATTAATTTTTGTCATGAACTTATTTACTACATTCCAATCCCTGTAGATTCCGAGATGCTCAACTTCAGCTGCATGCATGGTTCACTGTTTATCAATGTTAACCCTCAATTTCTCTTGAAGTTCTCTTAATTAATGTTTATAAGCTATATTGTTAACGTTGAAAAACGTTTAATTGTATATAGGTTAAAATGAGATATTTTTTAATTTACAAGGACTAAAATATACTTTACCCCATCTATTTAAGCCTTCGAAGCGGTTTACAAGCCCTCCTTCCTTTCAAATGCAAATCCAAAACACCAAAAGCAAGGGGTTAAATCACTGCTAATCCATACAACAACCAGCACCACCAACCACCAAGGCGGCCGGAAACACAAGAATGGCGGGGCAGAGCTGTCTAGGTTTACTTCTAGCCTGCAAAAATATCTCATAACTTACCCAAATCCACACTCACATTCTCAAATCAGGTCTCCAAAACAACCCATTAGTCCTCACCAAATTCACTGCCACTTTCTTCAAGCCATGAACTATGCTACTTCTTTTCTATTCTCACCGGAATCCGATACCAGTCAATATGATGTATTTTTATACAATACTACCGTCAGGGCATGTGCCCAAACTAGTGATTAAAGGCTAAAGCTATTGATTTGTTATAATGTCATGCTTGAAAGAAAAAATTGCCCCTAACAAATTCACCTGAACTTTTGTTCTTAAGGCTTGTAATGGTATTGGGGACTTGAACTTGGGTAAATCGGTTCATGGGCTGAGATTTAGGTTTGGTGATGAAGTTAACGTGCAAATTACTTTGGTGCCTCTGTATTGTTGTTGTAGAGAGGAAGGAGGGGTTGAGCTTCCATGAAAGGTGCTCGATGAAATGTGCAAGTTGGATTCCGTTTCATGGAGTGCGATGATTGGTGGGTACGTGCAGGTGAGGAGGCCTAGTGATGCGATTAGTTTGTATAGGGAATTGCAAATCGAGGTTGTTTGTCCTGATGAGATCATAATGGTTTCAGTTTGAGTGCGTGTATGGGTTTAGGTGTGCTCGAGTTAGGGAAGTGAGTGGAGTCTTACGGTGAAAGGGTAGGGTACAGAAGAGTGCTGACCTTAGTAAAGCGTTGATTGACATGTTTGCTAAGTGTGGTGATGTTGATAAAGCTTTGAACTTGTTTAGGAGTATGAGAGCGAGGGACACTTTTTCATGTACTTCAGTGATTGGCGGCTTAGCACTGCGTGGTCGTGGTGTAGAGGCTGTTGAGGTGGGGTGGCCACGCATGTTGCTCTGTTTATTGGATTGCTTTCTGCTTGTAGTCATTTCGAGTTAGTTGGATATTTTTATTCAGTGAGGAAGATTCTGGCCTTGTACCGAAGATTGAATACTATGGATGCATGGTAGATGTTATGCAGGGAAGGATTTGATCCTAACCCTGTCATTTGGCGTACTCTGATTAATGCTTTCCGTGGTCATGATGAACTCAAGCTTGGAGAGAATTAACAGGCAGCTAATCAGAAATCACCCCATGCTTGAGTCCAACTACGTACTACTGTCCAACATCTGCACAAAAATGTACGATTGGGAAAAGAAAACTAGGATTAGAGAGGCAACGGGCATGAACGGAATGAAGAAGATACCTCGGCATTATTTCTGAAGAAACAATTTTTCCATGTTCATATCACAGGACAATGTAATGTCATCACAGTATGCTAACCAAACCACATCTGTGGTCGATTAATAAAGCCTGCAATTGGCAAAATTGGTGGTCCTTGTATGGTTGTAAGCGATCCCAGGGGACATCGAATCGAATCGCAAGGGGTGGATATTCAAAAGCCAAAAAGACATGGTCAAAATTCTAAAAGCAGGGAAAAACATGCATATATCAGTTTCCTAAGGCGTTATTGGGGCCCTCGTGTGGACTTCTTGTTCGATTCAACGGGCGACGACTTCTTGACATATTTACCCGCTCAAAAAAAACTTCTCAACCGATATGGGTTGTTCGAATAAACGTGGATTCCATGTGCTGGAAACGTAAGAATTTTCCATGAGCTGCATATGGAGTTACTTCTATGAATCAGCTGGCAGCATATACAATGGAGGTGCTTCTGTTTTGCAGCTTCCGGGGGGGAATGCTGCCGGCATGAGTTCACTTCCGATTATGACACCAAGTTAATGCCCCTTCTGCGCCACGATTGTGGCAGATCAGCTAGAGAGTGAGACATTTTGATCCAAAAGGGTTCATCACTGTCATCATTATTTCACATAGTAGATTTAAAACTGTTAATGGTTTTAACCTTTGAAAATTCCATTTTCATATATATGAGTTGAGAGAGATTAGATGCTAGGATTATCAACGCACACATTTCACTGAGTAAAAATGGTTATAGCGCATCAGGGTCTTGGCCTAGCGGTAAAAGGAGCTTGTCTCCTTTCACTGCACCAGGGTTCAAGCCCTAGCATGCACGCTTGTCATTCCTGTGGTGCCTTACATGTCTACTGAGTTTGCAGAGTATTCAATGAGCTGTGAGGATTAGTCATGATATACACAAACTAACTCAAACACCCCACATAAATTAAAAAAATAATTACAGCCCAGCAAGTCCAAGACAAGAATGATAAACCTTGAAATCCCCAAGTATTTTTCTTTGAGAATCCTTTTCCCACGTGCTAGCATGTCAGAGGTTCCAGCATGGCAATTGATGTCTCTAAGCTAATGGGTTTGGGCTGCTAGATTGATCCTTTTGTCTCCATCTCCGGAGTGGGATGCGTAGCAGCCACAGGACAAATTCTCCAATTTTAGAACATAAAGAAAGCATCTCTGGTTGTCAGGAGTAGCAAAGGGGTGTCCTCTTTTCTCATAGAAGAAACTTCAAGCACCAGCCACTATAACAGAATGTCTAGGGCAAAATATTGCAAAAACTAGCTGAAATTCTGAAATTTCGTTAAAAAAACAAATTGTTGAACTTGGTTGAGATTGTGCCGTCTATGATGGGTATTTAGAGTAGAATTAATTTGTGTTTGATATTATGATGCATGATATTTTTTTTTAAAAAATAATTTTAATTAAAAATATATAAAAATAATGTTTTTTAATTTTTAACGTGAAACATCAATATAAGATTAAGTACACTTATGTTGAAATATAGAAAAACTACATTCAATTCTCTAATTCAATATCCATATAATGATTTTTTGAAGATATTTATTACATGTAATTATTAAAATATGTTAGTTTAAAATAGTATAATACACTAACATAGAACCTACTATTTTTTTAAAATAAAATATATTAAAAAAATTATTTTTTAAAAAAATATAGAAATCTCTCTAAGTGGTGAACACATGTATGTTTTAAGTGGACTCTGCAACTTGGAGTGTGTGTCTATATATATATATATAAAGAAGCCAAGTGTGTGGAAATACCACCATAACATTCTTTATTGTTCACTTTTTCAGAATTATTATGGATTGATACAGTGATTTAAAAAAATCTAAGCCAGGTAGAGAAACCACCATAGCATTTTTAACTGTTCGATTTTCCATAAATTACAGTGGATTGAAATGGTGTTTTTTATTCTTAATTTTTAATTTGATGCTAAAACTTCCTTTTACGAATTGAGCTCTTTTGAGTACATATTAGCATCCAATTATATTATTTTAAGGAAGGAATGGAATAAAAAACAGGACATCAAAGTGAAAATAGCAGGTAAAATAAATGATGATTTTAAATTTTATTTGAAAAGTTCATTTTAATTTTTATTTTTTTTAGTTATTGGATGGTCGGTCTCTTTAGTTGTTCCAAATTCAATTGCAATACTAAATTTTATTTTATTTTATTTTTCAGTTCTTTTTTTAATGAAAGGAGAAAAAAACTTATTGCATTTTGGTGTAAAAAAAGAAAATAGTTGTTCTTGACTATTCTGAATATAAAAATCATCAATATTAGTGTTAATAAGATTTATTTGATGGGAAGAGTTTCATCATGGTGTTTTTTTCTTTAACTTTCTTGATGAGTTAGCTTTGATTACAAAAGAATTTTAGGTTTGGATTGGTTTCGAGTTATTTTAAGTTATTTTTTTATTTTTAGAGGTTATGAATAACTTTATCAAGGTTTATAGGATGTTTTATATGTGTTTTTGATCAAAAATAGATTAAAAAACATGTATTTTATATATAAAAAACCAACCCTTGATTTTTCGGTATTGAGATGTCTTTTAAAAAAACAAAAGATAGACCGATACATGTGAGTTGTGCTCTCTTTTTTTTAATGTTAAGGCCCATATGAATGGAATTTTATTTTTTTACTATTTTATATTTAATTAAAAAATTAACAAAACAAATTATTGTATTCAATTGAATTTATTTATTAGGTTATAAGTTTAACAAGTTAATTCATAACATTCGAGATATTATTTGTTTTTTCTTTATTCAATGTTTTTTTCTCTCAATTTCAAAAAATATATATATAATTTCAGCATTGATAACTTATATTTTTATTTAACTCAAATCTAAAAGAATGCAATGTCACCCTTTGTTATCAATGGCCACCTTTACTCTCTTTATCTCATGCGTTTATTACAAATTTTTTTACATAAAAAAACGTTTCATGCAAAAAAATAATTATGAAAAATATATTTCACTAAATAAAAATAATATTTTAAACAATATAGTTGCTAAACACAATAAAATTTTATGTTACAAGATCAAATATCTTAATTTTAATTATTTATTAATTAAATATTAATTTAATTAATTAGATACATATATAAATATTTTAAATTTGATTTGCTATCAAGAAATTTATTATATTAAAAAATACAAATATTAAAAAATCAAAATAAAACCACCCCACTCTAGAAGGCATGTACAAAACTATTTTTTTAATGTTGAGATTGGATTTTTTTTAGCTATTTATATTTGGTTTAAAAGTTTAACAAAATAAATCATTAAATTTAATTGAGTTAATTTGTCAAGTTGCAGGTTTAATAAATTAATTCGCAACCTGAATTATTATTTTTTTCTCTCAATTTAACAAAAATAATAATATAATTTCAATATTTATTATTTTTTTATTTAACTCAAATCTAAACTAATACAATTCACTCTTTGATATCATTGACTACCTTTATTCTCCCGACCTCATGCGTCTATCACATTTTTTTTGTGCTTTAAAAAAATATGTTTCATTCAAAATAATTATTATAAAAAATATATTTCACCAAATAAAAATAATATTTTTAAAAATATAGTTGTTAAACATAATTAAATTTTGTATTATAAGATTAAATAGTTTAATCTTAATTATTTACTAATCAAATATTAATTTAATTAGTTAAGTAGATAAATGTATAAACATTTTAATTTTGACTAGGATCAAGAACTTTATTACATAAAAAAAAAACTTGCATAATTATTTTTTATTTAAAAATAAAACCGCCCCAACGCGGAAGGCAGGTACAAAACTTGTACTTCACAATCGGGATTCAGAAACGTTAATTCTCAAATTCCCAAATCTGGTGGCAAAGCAGTGGGTATGTAGTCAGAACTTGAAGGAAGACTCTTCATCTTCAAATCCCACAAGGAAGTGATCTTTGCACTCGTTAATAACCAAGGAAAATATCAATAAATAGAACCAGTAAACACACAAGCCTTGTCGGCGAGCAAAGTCAAGCAAAAGAAAGGAAGGACATGTCCCATTGCCGTGGACAAGTGAAGTTGTTTTTTCACCTGCGTTTTCACCTTCTCAGTTTTTCTGCCTTTTGTTACAGTAATTCTCCCCCAAGTTCTTCCAAGGACAAAATCAAAAGACATGAGTAGTTTGTTTTTGTACATGCTTTTTTCTAAAAGGCAGAGAAAAGTGAATGAACAATCCTACGCTTTTCCATGAGTCAATTGACCAAAGCATCATGACATACAGGCTCTTTCTGGAAAAGGGTACAGAAATTGCTTGGAAAATTTACATTGCTGGGGAGTTCTTGCCTCATTGACGAACTCCTATGTCATTGGCTTCACGATTCATGCATTGCCCTAGAACATCGATGACCTTGACCATTCCCTTGCACTATACAAGCTACAGAGGCATTAGTCTAGCGGTTAAGGACTCAAGTAGAGGCCCCGTGAGCTGGAAGGTTCAGGTTTATTGATTGCACTGTGTACATTTCACATTGTCAAATCCATTCCTTTATCATGCGTAGCAGATGGTTCATCGAAGATATAAAAATGCTTTCAAATTCCAAAATCGAAGATGGGAACACTCATCTATAGACATGACAATTGCCAAAGCACAGTCCTCGCCAGAGCGCCCATCTCCAGATGCAAGAAAATTGCATTTGGCAGACCATGTCTGATTTCCATGTTCCTCGTTCTGGGTGAATTCTTTCACTGTCGTTTTCCTAGAAAGACTTGACTTTCATCATAGATAAATTCTTAGTTCATACCGAACAACAATGCCATTTACTATGGTTAGAGCTTCCATTCTGAATCGATGATTTCAACATGACATCGCAAGACAGGTGTGCCCGTGTTGCCGGTATCAGCATTGGCTCAACTTGGCTCGTGGTAACCTAGTGCCATGCATGCCCAAGTTGGGCCAATCTAACCTGCATGCAAGAACAGCTGGCTGCAAGAGTCAAGGTGGCCAGCCTCCAACACATCTAATTGCAGACCAAAGGCATTTTCCCATTGTTGGCAGCAAACTATGTTGATCCACATGCAATTGACTTCAGATAAATTAATGGTTTCCTAGCAAAAACAGTGATTTGTCTATATTGATTACTAAATAACTCTACAGTTCACAAAGATTGCATTTTCGCATCCCCGTAGATGCACAACTTCAACTGGCAAAATTGCACAGATCAATGCACAACGCATCTAAAAGAAAGCAAAATGTGATTCCAACCACAATAGGATCCACCTGTTATATAAACACAGCATCTCCACAATAGCATTGTGTTGAGAAAGAAAAAAAAATCCATGAGAAGAAGGTATTAAGAATAAACAAGAAATAAAAATAACGTCATCAATAAAAGATGGTTCCTACATCAACACCAGTAATATAAATGATCAAGAGGTAAAATAAACAAAAAGTAAAATACAGGCATTTGAGATTCATCCTCTGTTGAGAGATGTAATTCGGCAAAGCCAGCAAATGCAGATCTCAAATCCCTAACATTTAACTGACTAAGACTCATAACTAGCATATGACAAACATAAACCTAAAACCAGCATACCGAATGACCAAAGGCAAACAGAAGCACAAAACTCCCGTCGTTTCAACACCAATCCTTTGTAGTCCATATCTCCCTTCTGCTCTTATTTTCATACTCTCTTCATCCAATCCTTATAACTAAATAAACTCTTTATAATGAAAAGTTAGTTTTCCGATTCAATTCTCTTCACATTTCCCTCAACTTCCCTCTCCTCCAACAACCTTCCAGCCTCCTCATCAGCCTCCTGAGCCTTCTTCTGTGCATCTTTTGCCTTCATAGCCTGCAACTTAGCGTGATTGTAGTATGCCACACCCAAGAATGCAAGCCCGTAGCCAAACAAATTGATGGGGGTCACGGTATCCTTAATAACGGACCAAGAGAAGGCGATCAACAACCAATCCTTAACCACACCAGCCACATTCATGGTCAAAGCCGAAGTCTTTCCCACAAGCAAGAACACGGCGAGATTCAAGGCAAAAGCACACAAAGAATTGGTCCCAAAGATGACAAAATCAAAATGAAAACTTGAAGTCTCCTTCAAAACAGGATATTCCACAAAAATCCATGGGATAAACAAGAAAACCAAACAACAAGGCGCCACATAGTAAAGAGAAGTAATTGGATTCAATGTGATTCCTTTAGATGTAAGCAAGATTTGAATCATTACCAATCTTGTAGCCTCAAAAGCTACAGCACCAAGTTGAAGTATAACCCCCCAAGTATCAAATCTAGCCTCACCATAAGCAGCAATCCCAACCCCAAAAGAGATTGACAACATATTAGCCATAGTATTACTCTTAAAGTTCTCTTTCTTGAGCAAAACCCCAATAGAATAAACAGCAACAGGCATCAGGGCTTTTAACATCTGAATGAAAGAAACAGACAAGTAAATATAAGCAGAGTTAGAAAGCCAAAGACTGAGAGAATATAAAGCACCAATGGGGACAACAGATTTGAGATAAACATCTCTTGACATAGAGACAGGTTCAACAAATTTGAAAACTTTAATGAGAAGGATAGCAAGAGTGGCACAGAAAGACATGTGGATCATGGTTAGAGAAATTGGGAATGGCCAATTATACATCTTTTTGTCAAGGATGTATTTGTTGTAAACAATAACAGTGAAGGAGAGGAAGATCCAGATGGCTACATAGGTGTAGGAAAGCAAGATCTTTTTCAGAACACTGTCACTCAGGGATCCACCCTTGCCCATTTTGGCGGATTTAGTGAAGCTGCCGTGGGACGGCGGTGTAGAGATTTGGGAGGAAAGGTGTGGCCGGGGAGAGAATGGTGGTGTGGAGATGGAGAAGGAGAGGGTCTGGGGTTGTTGATGTAGAGAAGAGAGAGGTGGCAATCTTCGAGTGTGCGCTTCTACCTGACGTATGGATTGTGGGCTTGGGCTTTCTTCTTTTGACTACATTTCTGTAATATTTTTTTTTTATTTTTACTAATATTTTTTTATTGTTTTTACTTTATAGTATTTAATAATAGGATTAATCACTTGTTGTGGGGTTGTTCACATGAAAAAATAATATAAAATAAATATTTTCAAGCCGATCGACACTTACATTAATCAAATATAATTATTTTTTTCTTAGCATTCTCAGGCCAAAAAAATAAAAATAATCCAATTGATCACATAATTATTTTTACCATGATCCCCATTAAATTAAATTTAATGCAAAAAAGCCCATTTTCTAGGACAAATTTTGTCTGGATAAGGGGATAAAACGAGTGAAAATAAAATTGAAAGTTTCAATCAAGTCCTTAGATTCGAAAAT
This sequence comes from Populus ilicifolia, assembly GCA_015708895.1. Lineage (NCBI taxonomy): Eukaryota > Viridiplantae > Streptophyta > Magnoliopsida > Malpighiales > Salicaceae > Populus > Populus ilicifolia. The sequence continues at coordinate 1,163,854 of SRLM01000327.1, read as the reverse complement.
AAAATAAAAAATAAAATTGGAAGTTTCAATCACGTGAGGCAGCATCGTGTGCGGTGCTGACTATCCTTGCAAAGCTAGTGAGACGTACGCGTGTTAAGTCAAGAGTGACCGATCCTTCGTTTCAAAAAAAGAAACGAACACGAAAAGCCTATTTTCTTTCCTAATAAACCCTCGGCTTTCCCTTTAATTACAATTCTACATTTGAAAATAAATTAAAAAAAAAGATCATTTTTAGATAAATGCAAAGCGAGCTTTTATATAAATAAATGCCATTTAATAATGCAAGCGTGTGACCTATTAATTATATTTCTCAAATTCAATTTGATCCAAGATTAGGTTTTTAGATTTTGAGGAGGTTAACAGATAATTTTTTCAAATCAAAATATTATTTCTTTCATATAAAAATAAAAATTAACAAATTACAACTAGATTAATCAAGTCATTAAATTATTTTATTAGGTTAACAAGTTCATACCAGTTTTTCTTTTAACCTGGTCTGATTCCAGTGCTATATCAATCAAATCAAATCATGGATTAACCCGTTAAAAAGACCAAATTTCAAAACTATTCCATCAATGGCTTAGTTTAATAGTTTCGAGCTTAATTGTGGGAGGACTCGGCAAACTTTTGCTTGAAACCCGGCATGGTTTCCTTGTCACGAAACCAAATGAAGGGAGGTGGGACTTCGAATGGTTGATTTCAGAAGGAAACCATGCCTTCACTCGACTTCTCGGATTCTCGTACGCAATGTTTTTGCAGCAAAAGTTAGCAAATAATCTTGTTTAGAGAATTATACTTATTTACATTAGATAATAATGTATTAAAAGAATTTTAAAAATATTTTTGAAAAATTTTAATTTTTTATTTAAAATTTATATTTTTTTTGTGTTTTTAGATTTCCTTAATTACTGACATAAAAAATATTTCTTTTTAAAATACTAGGAATTGATTTTCATTGTTTATTTTTTTATTGTTTAATTAAAATAAATTAATTTATTTGATTTAGTTGAATCTATAATTTGAGTTATATAATTTTTATTTTTAAAAAAAGCATATTATTTTCTATGAAAAAAAGGGTCCACAAGTAATCTATAAATTCCAAGAATTTTAAAATTTAATTTCGAAGTTGTCCTTCGTGATAAAACCACGAGAGATCTAGTATGACAAAAATAAAAACTACTTGCCAGATTAAACCTTCGACGGGCACTTTTGTTTGGGATCTGAAGCTTTCTGTCATGACTTTTTGTTATCCCTGCCACCAGGTTGATGAAACTTTCTTGCTGCCAAACTCATTAAAGACGAAGGTCATGGAAACATTGGAAGAGCTTTGCTTCGGGGCGGGAATGGCGGGACCATTTTGTACGAGACGGAGGGAAGATATTCATAATCACACCATAACTTTTCCTTTTAGAATAGGGCAAGATCATTTCCCATGTCTTATGTTGATGGTCGGATAAAAAAAAATTGGATGTAAAAGAAAAATCTAATTATTATTAATATATTTTTAAAAAAAAAAATTATATAAGAATTTATTTGATGCGGACTTGTTAAGTGAAAAATAATTTAAATAATTGATCAACATAAAAATTAAGAAGATTTTTCATTTAAATATTAAAATAATAATATATTGAATTGACTCAGACCAACTCGAGTTAATTTGTTAGAGTTGCTATCCAAATCATGAGAATCTGATAATTTATATTTTTTTTTAAAAAATATTAAACATAATTTTTAATTAATTTAATATTAAAGAATAAAATTAAAAAAATTAACCTAAAAAAATAAACAAAGCCAACTTGGGTTATGCTCCTAGATTTGGATTATAAAACTAAAATAACCTCTTAAAAAACAAGTTAAAAAAATTATGAAGTTAAATTTTTAATCAACTCAAATTTAAAGAATGAAATTAAAAAAAAATACAAAAAACCCGAGTCAACTAACCAAACATAAGACTTCAGATATGAGATCAATAACCTCATTGAATGCAAATTGAAAAAATTATGAGGCTTGATTCTCAATCAATTTAATATTAAAAAATAAAATTTTAAATAAAAAAAATAAAAAAAACCAAGTTAATCAACCTAACTTGCGACTTAGGTTATAAAACTATAATAATCCTATATAAAGTAAAAATAAATAAATTAAAACTCAATTCTTAACCAAACAACCCAATATTAAATGATTAAATAAAAAAATAAAAAAATTTGACTCAAATCAATTTAGATTAATTCACCAAACACGGGTCAGGAAATAAGGATAACTTTATAAAAAATAAATATAAAAAAATTATAAAATCTAATTATCATTTAATTCAATGTCAAATGATGAAATAAAAAAAATAAAAAAACAAAAAAAAAACCTAAGTCAGCTTGATTAATTGGCTAAACTCGTGATCTAAATCAAAGGATCACGGTAACTTTATGAAAAATAATTATAAAAATCAATTCCTAATTAATTGAATGTTAAATGATGAAATTAAAAAAATAATTTAAAAAACAAAAACAATAACTCGAGTTAATATAGTTATTTCGCAAAACTTATAACTTGAATTATAAAATTAAAAAAACTCCATGAAAAATAAATTATAAAATTTAATATTCAAAAGCCCCAATATTAAAAGATATGATTGAAAAAGAAAATTAAATATTTATTTAAAAAAATCCTAAAAAATATTGACGACTAAAATAAAAAATGCCTTAATATTTCATGAGTGATACATGTTAATTTACAATCTAGAGTTGGTAATCCAATGTGCGGAAGGTGGAAACGCTTAAAGGCATGATTGGTGTGCTTCCTTTTCTTTTAAATGGAACACACTGCTCAAGCAAACGCTGCGTAATGAATGGATTGTTTAGGAATTCTTTCAAGACTTGTGAAAAAAGAAAATCTGTAGATGCCCGCTTAGCAAATTCCGACATGAAAGCTATTAATTAAAAAATAAAAATAAAAATAAAAATAAAAACAAAAACAAAAACTGGGAAGATAGGGTTGTACTTGTAAATATTTGTTAGAGCATATCGACTGTTATCAAGTTGAATATTGCCCGCAGGGCTGATTCGGAATTAATTAAAAACAAAAGGGCTTGGTAAAATATTCCACCAAAAATACCTAACAAAGCTAAGAATTTAGACTTTTCCATGCCTGTGGTCTCCACCTCTCAGGCTTTGAATTAGTCTATGCTCTATTGGTTAGGAAAGAGACAGACACTTTCCTGACCCTTTTTTTTGGATCATAGCAAAAATTGGATTGGACCCGTTTTAGGCCACTGGCCATTTCTTCAACGGTTGGACGAAGACGATAGAGACCAAGACCAAAACCAGTTTACACGTATTGCTAGTCAAGGGACCATGGCTGAAACCACTTAGCCATGGCCGCCATCCACATTTCGACCACGAATGGATCACAGGGAACCCATTGATTCGAATAAACCATGCTTTGTCAAGCACACTGCAATAAATTTTATTTATAAGAGTCTCTTTCGGCTTTGACTGCAGTGATATTTAAGGCTTGTAAACTGTGCAATATGTCAAATTGGGTACAAGCTATTTTTGGGTAATCCCCCTGCTATGCCTTTTTTTACAAAATAAAATAAAATAAAATGAGATGGGGTTTATAAAATTAACTTGATAATTGGTTTGTATTATGCTAGCAGTAAGATAAAAATAATTTAAATATTGTTATTTTTTTTTAGTAAAAAAATTAAACTATATGAGAAATGATTTGGTATACCCGATTAAGTTGGTAGATTTAAAGACATATTGAATAACTGATAAAAATATAATTTAATTTAAAATAATTTTTTTATATATAAATAATGAGACAACAATATATATATTGAGTCATAAGACTATAAATAAAACTATAAAAAATAAATTATGAAGATTATTTGTTTATAAACTTAAAGTTAAAAAATAAAATTAAAAAAAACTAATAAATAAAAACTTAAGTCAATTAGATTAACCTATCAAAATCATAATTTAGATTATAAAATTAAGATAATCTAATTATAAAAACAATTAAAATAAGTTATTAAACTTGATTTTTAATTAATGTAAATAANTTAAAATAAGTTATTAAACTTAATTTTTAATTAATCCAGTATTGTAAATAAAATTAAAATAAAATAAATTAAAAAAACTAAAAAAAATTAATTATTCTTTTAATTTCAGTGCATGAAGATTAATTGGAAACATTACCTTTGTAAAACAAGGAAGAAAAAGCCCAGAACTACTGTTTTACCTCGTATCCTCTGAAATTCTAACTCTTCACTGTTAGATAATGACCAAAGAGCAATTCAAACAACATCCAATTCAGACGGCAGCTCTTGTTCATGTTCAAGTAACCAATCAAAGACACTGACATATTTATCATATGAAAACAATAGACTCCCTCACCATCTTTATATGTGTTTTATTCCATGTCTCACATGGGCTGCAAACCGAGCAAGTCGTTCTTCCACACTAGTTTAAGCCTTAACAGTATGTTTGACAACAGACAAAAAAGTATCAGAACATCAGCTATTCACTGAACAAACAAAAATTAGTCTTAGATTACACTAATAATCAATCCCAAAAGCAAAAAATCACTTCTCTTACTGGCCTGGTTTTGGGATAAACAAAATATCTCCTTCCTGGATTGTCTAGTCTATTCAATATCGCAGTCCTAGCTGTGTTAGCTTTAAAACGAGAACATGTTGCAAGAAGTGTATCTCCATGTTGAACCAGCTAGTCGATTACCATGTCTGCATTGTTAGAACAGCCACATAAAAGATCAAGAGTCACTACTAGCGATGGAATCAACACCTTTTCTGGCATTACAACCAACAGATGAAACAAATCTCAACGAAATGGTCTCCCAAGTATCCCCCGTTTAGACCTCGTAGTCGAAGTGCCAGCTGGTGAAGAATTTGTGCTCAGCCAGACAGCTGCAGTTTATCATAACCAGAAAACCATCACTAGTTCTCTTCGCTATATCATCATCTGCTTTGAATAATGAAGCTGTTTCATCGAGACTCCTCATCGTATTCGAAACATGGTACAATGAAGCAGGGCATGATGCACCATGCACTTAAAGACACGCGTTACATTGCACTGGAGAGACATGAAAGCCGTGGCAAAAGCTAAAAAAAGAGGTCAAAATTACAAAACTAACAAAAGTGTCCTTACTTACAGAACACGGGAAACGCATTTTCCCAGTTAGTAATCAAACTTGCTCCTCTCCCTTTTATTGATCACTACCTCGAGCAAACATTAAATACCAACTAGTTACATTGAAAAGTTCAGGAGAAAGTTTGTGTTCTTTCTCTCAAAGAAATAGCAAAAGACATCTTCTTTCCATCAAAATGATCAATGGAGATAGACACAAGTGAAAGGGTCTCAAGTGGGAGTGAGCGAGATGAGGTGTTACCTGGTGGGTGGTTAGATAAACGACGTTGAAAGGGAAGAAAGAGACATGAAAGGTAATCTATAGCCAAGAATTTGACTTGGATTCTTGAATTGTACTTTTGTTAGGTTGGTTGCCATTAACGTGCAACAACCATTTGGTATTGCACCAAACATGTGCATTCATACAAGATGTCAAAGGTTGGCAGCCACCATTGTTGAAGAAGAGTTGGAGTTGGCAACCACCTTTGTTGAAGAAAAGCCTCCATGAATGCCTATAAATAGAGGCATATGTTAGAGAGCAAAACGTGTGAAGAGTTTTGTGAGGATGTGAAGAGAATAGAGAGAAAGAGAGAGCTGCAATGGCAGCAAGGCTGCTGCCATTGCAGCAGCTGCAAGTGCAGCAAAGAGAGGTGAGAGTTGAGTATGAGAGGGTGTAATCCTCCTCCTCCATGTATTTGTTTTGTATTCTTTTTCTATCTCTAAATATATTGACTTCTTCCGTGGATGTAGGCGGTTTTGCCGAACCACGTTAAATATTGTGTCAGTGTGCTTGGACCTCCTATAAACAAATATCAGTACATCACCAGTTGGATTCTCCAACAACTTTGACGTCATTCATTCATTTTATTTTTATTTTGTACCGTGTTTTCAACATCCTAACACTACAGCCGGCCTTTGCTTCCTTGTCATGTCATATGTACCAGTTATTATCGATTAATTATATATTTATATAAAGCGTTACCATCAGCAGGCGTTTGTAGTCCAACGGTTAGGATAATTGCCTTCCAAGCAATAGACCCGGGTTCGACTCCCGGCAGACGCACTTTTACATTTCTTTTCTCTTATTCGATCTCCCTGAACTCTTTCTTTAAGATTTCATTTTGGCCCCTGTAGTCTTAAAACTCTTACTTTCAATCCAGATTTTCCAAAACATTTCGAGAAAAAGCACGCCTAGTTGTGATTTATTTTTAAATAACTTTAAATTAAATAATTTTTTATGTTAATATATATTTTAATAATTTTTTTTATTTTTTTAAATTATTTTTTATATTAATACATCAAAATAAATTGAAAATATTAAAAACATATTAATTTGAAATTAATAAAAAAATAAAAAGAATTAAATTTTTTAAAAACTTTTTTAAAACACAAAAACAACATGCAGCTATAAATGTTAATTAAGACAAGATCATCTTTTCAATTTTTTTTTATTTTATATTTTTGAACTTTTTAGAGTTCAAACCTTATGAGAACCATCGACATGTACTGGGTTTAGATAAAAAAAAGATAGCAGGAAAAAATGTTAAAAAAAAATAGCATTTTAGTAAGTTGTCACCAACTTCTTTTCTGATACATTTGTGAAAGAATTTTTATTTATGTATTTTTGTCTAAGATATTTATGGAAAAAACATATCATAATTTATTATCATCATCAAACAATGTCATTACAACTACAACAAGTACAAAAGCCAACAACATCATCAAATCAAACTTTAACAACAAAAGACAAATGGAACTTGTATGCAACCTAAGAGTTAATATTGCAAGATTTCAATCTATAGGGACCAAAGTGGAACATTGCAAAATCTACAAGAGTCTAAATTGAAAGTATTATATATGTATAATTATTTCTTAATAAAATGATCTATCCACAAATCTTAAAATTAAGTGTGTTGGGAGTTCCTTTTTAGATCAAAGGAATTGTACGTGTGTTTATGTAATATATTTATTTTTTCCATCCAATTTTTGTACCTATCAAATTGGTCTTGCAGGCAGTGAAGCACGGAGACACCATTTTTGCTGGTCAATACCTCTTCACTGGAAGTGAAACTACTTCTGTATGACTGGATCCTGGAGATAATAGAAGTACATCTGTTGCTATTCTTTGATTATAGTCTTCTGTCCAGTTCTTTCCTAGTGTGTATCTTATTTAATCCATTGTCTGAAGGGAAGCGGGATTCTTGCTTGCTTATTTATTAACTATTTCACAATGGTCTTAGCTTTTTGGGGTGATTTCATGAAGAACATGCCTCCTCACACACAATCATATCATATCTGGTTACAAAACCGTACAGTATAATAATATAAATTATATTTTGATATTTTATTTAAAAATTTAAGATTTTATATTAAAATTATTATAAAGTATTGTATCAAAATTCTGATAACCAAGTAATCATGATTTTGAATGTTATCATTTTTATTTATTAAATAAAAATTAAATACAAGGTAATATATACATGTAAATATTTCTAATCTAAATAATTTTTACTTTAAAAAATATATTAAAAAGTAATATAAATTATATTTTAAAATCTTAATTAAAATTTAAATTTTTAAATTGAGATATTCTTTTAACATACATGACTAACATATATTTTCCTGGAATTGAATTTAGTAGGTGAAGGGCACTGATGTGATCTGTATTATAAAGAATCAGCAACTTTGGCTGGATCTTTGTTCACTTTGCATGCCTCCCAAATTCGTATTGAACTTCCTACTCTTTCAGATAAAGATAAGGAGGTCAGTCCTGAAACTATTTTTTTTTTATTAATATAGATATTTATATCAGCTTGTACACATTTTTATTAACTCTACATGTTTTGAAATTAATAATTTTATAAATTTTTAATGACTTTAAAATTTATATAACTTCAACTTATAATTTTTTAAAAATAAATTTATAGCCTAATCAATTTAGCTATATTTTCACAGGTTCTACAACTAATTTCTTTAATTTAACAATTAATATTTATCCCTTTTCTTGTATGGGTTATAATACGAAACTTTGTCACTAAACAATTAGAAAAATATATCAATCTTTTCATTATTCATTTGAACAGTGTAACCAACTCTTAGGGTTCTCCTTGTGCTTATAATTCTGTTTCTATCTTTCTTTGCTACATGGGAAAGAGTCAGTGTCTTTAACTCCAAACAAACATTAACTTATTTAGCATCCTGTCCTCTCCTGCCCTTTTTTTTTCACTCCTATACATGAATGTACAAAGAAAGATGTATGCTAAAATTAACAGCTGAACAACATACACAAAATGCAGATGGAAATAATGAAATGGAAGTAAAATTCTATCTTCAACACCCACAAGAGACAAATTTTATATGTCAGAATCTTCATGGTGGACAACAATCTCATCAAGGACCATCTCTTCAGGGGTTGACTGCAACAAGATATTGTCACTTTTAGACCCAAAATCAGTTGCAGACCTTGTGGTTGAAGCAGAGGAAGAAAGTGGCACAAAAATTGCATTTGGCCTCGATTCTGGCACCTCCATCAGAGGCTCATCGGGGTTCAAGAAAATCTGCTCTACTTTTCTAATAGTTGGACGACTCTTGGTGTCAGGATGCAAGCAAGCAAGTCCAACAAGTAATGTCCTCTTCACTTGTTGTTCATCATACTTGCCTTCTAGCTTTCGGTCAACACCTTCGAGCAATGTTTTTCTTCCATGTAAACTCCATACATAATCTAGTAAACTATTTTCTTCGAAAATACCCCTTGACCGTTGTCCTGTCACGACTTCTATTACAACCATGCCAAAGCTATAGACATCAGATTCTGGAGCAACCTTTCCTGTGTAAGCTACTTCAGGAGCCAAGTATCCTGGAGTGCCAGCAAGCATTGTTGTAACTGCAGAATCGCTTCTGAGCAATCTTGCAAGGCCGAAATCGCCTAAATGAGCATTGAAATCGGAGTCCAACATTACATTATTCGGCTTAACATCTCGGTGAACAATAGGATGGCCACATTGCTCATGGAGGTAAAGTAATGCTGATGCCAGGCCTGTTAATATTTTGTACCTAGTGTTCCAGTCAAGAAAGCGCCTGCCGATGTAGCAATCAAGGCTGCCGTTGGGCATGTATTCATAAACCAAAAGAAGTTGCTCGCGCTCGTGGCACCAGCCTTGGAGTTGCACTATGTTCTTGTGCCGCATACGCCCTATGGTGCATATTTCTGCCAAAAACTCCTTTTCACCTGCTCAATGATGCACTGGGAATTTACTGATGTTTCTGATTACAGAATCATTTGGAAATTTCGAAGTAATAAACGAGTAAAGCTTACCTTGTCTTGAAGTCGCTGAGATCTTTTTTACTGCTAAGATCATGGGAGGATCCGAGGAAATGACACCTTTGTAAACACTTCCAAAACCACCAGTTCCTAACAGGTTTTCCTTGTTGAATTTAAGAGTAGCCTTTGAGAGTTGTCTATATGTAAACATTTTGGGTGCATTTGCTGCTCTCATTGACCGGCTTTCAATTTCAGCTCTCCTTTTACTCCTCTCTTTTCTCTTCCTTAAATCCCTTAAAGCAATCGGTAAAGTGAATAGTATCAGCACCCCCAATCCTGCCACGACAATTGCAACATTCAAGAGGAAGCTTTTTCTATTTTCTTTCTCAGAATCTTTCTTCAAGTCTGACAAGGATGTTGACTGGAAAGTCCAATTCAGAACCTCATGAGCCTCAGAGAAAGGCCCTGTAGCGGCTGTGAAGCCTACATAAACAGAATTCGGAACCCATTTTGACATGTCAATAGACTGATTCAGGAAACTCACTAGTGGGTTCCCTGCATATGCAACAAATATTTGGAGCTCCTCCGTCGAGCTATCGTAAACAATTTGAACCGTGATATCTCTTCCACTTGTAAGGTAAATGCCTGTTCTGTTCAGACTCTTAGCTACTACTGGATTTGTTATGCTTGTTGTATCAATGCCCATATGGTTTCCATCTGGATCGAACTCATTCGGGTAAGTGTCAAGCTCCACAGCTATCTGTCGAGTAACACCACCTGTCTCATTTCACAGAGAAAATATTCTTACGAATTAAGCTCCTGATTAGGATCAATCAATTATTGAGCTACATTAATTTGCCTCCTGATGCATTTAGATTTGTGATGGACTAAACTGTGCAGATGCTCAACATCAACACATGATTAAAAAACTTATATATGCATGCTGAGATTCACCTTCTGTTGACTTATCCAGGACTCCAAGATATGAGCCCTTGCTTTCAGGTGGAGAAGGACTGTTATTCTGAGCCATTATAAACGTCATCCCATCTCCATTGGTGGTCGTATTGGGAAAGGTAAAAATCCTGACTGTGAACGTTGTATTGATATACGCGGGCCATGCAATCACAGGCTGATGAAATAGAACCCTGCCTATCTGGTCCTTCAGCACAGGTTGTGTCGAGTTCGAATCGACTGGCAGTGGTTCTGGTGTAAGTTTCAAGCGCCTGTCGCCAACGCTTACTGAGCCCATACATATCAGGGTAGTATTGCAACTATCAGCATCGAACGAGGGGTACGAGAAGGATGTTTCCTTCACACTGGGATCTAAAGAAGCTTGGTTTAGAGCTGCTTCATTGAGAAGGATGCAGATTAGGAAGAGAAGAATACCCATTGCTGTGGCTACAGAATAGAGCCCAAGACTTCGTTATTTTCTCACACATATACAAGTCCTGACTCGATTCTACAGGCAATTGAAGTGTCTGTTGTAATGTAGTGTTGTTTCCTAGTTGAAATTAAACAGTGATGTTCGAGGAGAGATTCGGATTATTGGACAGCATAAATTCCTCTTTTTGTAAGCATTTGGAAAGCTGTGAGTGGCCGGCACTATTTTGAAACTTGAGACCCAAGAAATGCAATTACTCCTAATCTTCTCACTTCCATTGTTTTGGAAAATTGACAATAGATGTAGACAAAAGCTCATTCAACAAGTAGAACAAATTTATTATTTATTTTACTTGGATCTTATCGGTTTAGAATGAAGAACTAGAAAGAAATCCCACAGAATTGTTTCTCCAAGAATGCAGAGATACTCGTCGATTTGGTTCATTTTCTATGATGCACAATGAATCAAATTTTATGTTCTATAAGAACATGGTGTCATTTACCAAATACAAAATACCGACGAAATATATAGGAAAGATTTTATCGGCATTTTTCAATACCAACAAAATGGATAATGTAATATTGTCGTCAAAAACTTGCTCGTCAGAGTTTTCTACTTTGTCAGCATTTCCGTTGTTGTTTTCATTTATTTATTTTTTAATCTCTGATGCTATTAGTAGTTCCACATCACCAGCATCCATCTCATCTGATTCTTCTAAAGATTTTCAATACTTACAAATGGATCTTTACACCTTCGAGTATTTGTAGCTGGCAGAAATCAAGCAATATACCTCTTCAATCCTTCTTTGAAGTTTTAAAACAAATTCCAATTATATTCAATCCACCAATCCGTATCCCTTTTTATATGCTCAAATATTTCAACAACCCAGGTTGAACTTACCCGATCCTTACCTCAATTAACTTTTAACTTAGATTTTAAAATTATAATAATAATTATTTTTATTTTTATATTGATTTGAGTTGATTCTTCTATCTTGTAAACCTTGTCTTTTCCAAGTCAAATATGAAATCGAGTTTTAAAACTATAATAATTATTTTTATTTTTATGTTAACATGGGTCGATTGGATTGACCCTCCCAACTTGTGACTCGAGTCTTATCTTGGGTTGACCCTTGAATCGGGTTTTATAACTATATTAATAATTATTTTTATTTTTATATTGATTTGAATCAATACTTAACCTGACCCATGACTGAGGTCGGCCTAAAATATTAGATTTTAAAACTATAATAATAACAATTTTTTTTCCTTATACTAATTCGAGTCAACTCGATCCATCCATGACATGAACCTTACTCTGGATCAACCTTCAAATTGAATTTTAAAACTACAATAATAATTATTTTTGTACTTATTTATCTTAATTAAAAAATTTAGAAATTGAGAGGTTATTACAAAAATATTTTAAGAAAAAAATTATTGTTTTTAAAGATGTATTTGTTTTAATTAGACACTTTAGAAATTGAGAGGTTTTATTATTTTTAAAGATGTATTTGTTTTAGTTAGACAATTTAGAAATTGAGAGGTTTTTATAAAAATATTTTAAGAAATAAAAATTATTTTTTAAAAAGATATATCCCCTATGTAGCACATGTTTTATTTTGAAAGAAATTTATTCTAAAATTAATACAGAAATAGATTTATTTTTATATATTTATTTTTATATCTTTAATCAAAAACAGTTTTGTTTTCATTCTTCCCATCCCTATTATTATGAAATAGTATCAAAACACTACCTAAATGATATAAAAATCTTTATTTGGTGGAATTATCAGACAAATGCTTTATTGACCATTGCTTTAAAAATCAATTAGAACAAATTATATTATTCATCAAAACTTGAAAAATATTATTAAATAGTCTTTTAAACTACTACTTTATTTATATAAATTGAAGAAAACAACGCTAATCTCATCCAAAGCACATACCATAACAATTAATAAATTAATCAAAGAGGCATCCTATAAGTTGTTGAAATTGCAAAAATCAAGTCCAAGATTACATTCTTAGCAAATTACTGATTAATTCATTAGAAGCACGACAAAAAAAAAAAAAAAACCTTCGAAATTCCTTGTAGAAAAACCTTGAGGTGACCAAAACCTGAGATATCAGACAACAGAAGGGGATGAAAGTAAGAAGGAAGGAGGGCTAACAATGCCAAGAGGAGAATGTGTCAGAAAAGGTCAACATACGCAGCCATCAGGCACCTACAAGAAATAGCTTGGCACAAGATGTCCGGTTGGATCACCATGACTGTAATGGTCTGTGGTATGTTCAGTAAAAATCCCTAAAGAAAAACAGTTAAGCTCTCTCCAGTCAGTATCCTGATGCTGTTAGGCAGGGCACATTCGGTGTAGTAAACCAAGATCTTCCACTAGTGTGTTCGCAATAGGCATAAGTAGTTTTTCCTGGATCCAATGAGGTTATGTTGATATTGTTCATTACAATGTTGATACAACCTCTGTCACTGCAGTCCAATCTGATTGCTTCTTCATCTACAGATGTTCCTTGGAAGCCACTGTATGTCACGTCGCTCACTTGCAGTGCTGTCGACTGCATCAGAAATCAACCATCTGTTATATTTTCATTCAAGATTATGAGATGATTAGAAATAATGGCCATATAGTGTTTGGCTTTACCGAGTTTCTGCAATTATTTACACCATCGCAGTAATACTGATCAATTACGATAGGATTTTTAGATGCTACAAGCGTGATTTGCTCATAGGAAATCTTCCTTGCATACCCGGATCCTCCCTGAGCAAAAGAAAAGTAATCAGGTAACTTTCATATCTCATTCGTTAATGTGTCCAGTATCACTTTGTAACATGTTTTCTACCTGCCATGTCTTGATTCTTGCCGCGTTTTGTGTCCCGGTGAAGCTACAGTTCCGAACATGCACCTCTTCCACTGTATCATACTGTCCATCCTTTCCTAAACTTCCAACGCTGTCAAATAGCAAATTATTAGCCAGCCACAATTTTCACGTTTGAACCGTCGTGCTTGTGGTAGCCAGATTTTTATTCTGTAAAGTGCGGTGGGGGAAAGAGAGGTTTTAACTACGATGGCAAGTGCAAATCAAAAGGAAGGTTTTCCACAAACCTAATGCCATGGCCTGGTCCACAGGCAATGTTGGTGATGTTGATATAAGAGCAGCCACCATTGATAGCAACACAGTCATCACCTACATATGCAAATGCATAAATAGCTATCAGCCAAATGCATCAGAAATGAGGAGGCAATAGAGAGGCATAAGTTTCTCCAATTCAAAATCACCAGTTGCTATCATAGAATCTTGAATATGAACATTGGTCGATCTAGCCATGTCGATTCCATCCGTGTTGGGGCTGTTTTCAGGTGCAGCGATATTAAGATTAGAGATAAGGACACCATTGCAATCAGTGATTCCTATATGGCTTTTTGGGCTGTCAACATGAGTTAGACCACTAAGCTGAAGATCATCACATTTCTCGAAGTTCAGAGCCTGCAACGTTCTCGATTGCTTTTTCAGTAATTTGATAGAAAATGAACATCGGCGGTGTAAAAAATCCGAGAATAAATATGTTCAGCTTTTCAAATATTGAAGAGTTGATTCCCAGAAAAGAAAACTTCAATAGGAAGAGGCATACTTACTATCCGGGGAGGGTTGCAGGCTATCTTACGGGCCTGAAGATAAACAGAACAATGAGTTGATATAAATTTCAATCTGATGAACATTTCAATAAACTGAGAAAGAATTCAGGAAAGTGAGTGCATTTAATTAGCAGTAAGTTTAGATTATGACATTTAAGCTGTTGGCTTGCATAGCACGCATCCACCAAACCGAACCCTGGCCATCAATGAGTCCTGATCCATACATATTGAGATTGGCTACGCCTACAAAGCCTATCCAGTAATCTGCTTGACAGTTATTCCATTCCTCAATGGTGTTGGGAGCGATGATTTTCCCTTGAACCTGTACTCTTAAGAGATGACAACACAAAAACATAAATCCAGATTGCAGGTTAATGGGCAAGGTCAATTTCACAGGCAGTGTGTGACCTGAAAGTTTTTACCTGGACATGAACAAAGACAGACTTGCAAGGACCCTGGAATTTCACAGGCTGCAGTAAAAATGTTTTCCCTTCAGGAATCTGAAGGAAAGGTGTACCCTGAGCTACATCATCTCCACACAAAGCTTGCCATGCAGATAGAAAGGCCTGAGCATGCACATAATCGATAGTTAAGTGACAATAATGAGATACTTGAGAAATCCCCTTGATTAATCCGTCTTCCAAGGCAGAAAGAAGAGATAGAGAAGGACATAGAGACATAAAATAAATATCTCTAGAACAGTTTCGAATGAAATCTCCATCTCTTCTGTCCAAAAACAATAACCAAACATTACTTAAAAAACAAATGGCAACGGATTATTGAGCAAGTATGCATGCAAGAAGAGCTAAAGTATATACATTGGTATCATCAATCTGGCCATCTCCTATGGCACCAAAATCAACCACATTGAAAACCTTTTGGCCATGTCCAATGCCAAAACTAGACGCAGCAATGCAAAGGAGCAAAAAGCTGAAATAAACACCCTGCATTCAAAAACTGCAACTGTGAACAGTAATGACAAAAATAACAGTAGCTTCTGCGGCGGCGGCGTTGCAAGAACATGGAAGGGAGATCACCAGTTCTTACCATGAACTATCTTTCTAATAAAGGGACTCGAGTATTATAGCACAAAGCATTAACTTGATAGATAGCATCTTCTTTATTCCAGTATTTATATATCTTTTGCAAGCAGTAGACAAACTATGTATAAAATTAATGCATTTTTAATTATACTAATTAAATGTCATACTTAAAGAATTAACTAACATTTCTTTCCTATATATGCATGTATTTCATATTCTTTAATTGGTTGCTGTTGCAGACTAGGAAATCGGAAGCCAAAAATCTTCTATTTATGAAAAGTATAATATTTCCTATTGGGATTAGGAAAAAATATATCTTTTCTAAAAAGAAAGAACTAACAATTTTTTTACAGAAATAATTAACAGATTCTTTTGTTCCAAATATATTTTTTTAAAAAAGAGGCTCCATCACAATTGCAATATTAAGAAAATTCGGCCCAAAAAATCAATTGAGATTCTAAAAATCAAAGGACTAGGCCTCCTGCCTGGCTTCAGGTCCACATGCAGATACCCACAAGCCAAGCTCGGTCTTCCCTTTATCCCTCCTCTCCCCTCTTGGCCTCTCTCTTCTCTTAGTTTTCTCTTTCGTATTTTCTTTTTCTAACCATCCACATGTTGCTTTTAATTTGGACTCGCTTTCTAAGAAATGGGATATCTCTCCTTATTTTTTTTTCGCTGCTAGGTAAGCTTATATAATTTTTAATATCTATAAATATCATATGTTTGCAAATAGAAACATGGATTCATTCAAGCATGTTCGACACCGTATATTACTTTCTGTGTTCAGCACAAACATTATCTCCTCTCACATTTCTTTTTTCATGTATATTTCTCTTACATTTGTTAACTTACATAATTAAGAATTTTTTTTATCCCGATAAGAAACTTATTTTACATATCAATCACTAACTCGAGACGTAGCCCAAAAAAATCACAAGATTTAATGCTACAAGCCTCCAACTCAAAATCTCATTGATTTTCATATCACAAGGCTTTCTATATAATTGAAATTAATTTTCAACATAAATTGTCATCAATTTTTGTAAGGATTACAGACACCACATATCTCCACATTGGTATGATATTGTCCACTTTGGGCCTAAGCCCTCATGGATTTGCTCTTGGGCTATACCCAAAAGGCCTCATACCAATGGAAATATTTGTCCATCCTTATATACCCTTGATCCTCCCCATTTCTAACCAATGTGGGACTTTGGTCGTATACCCAACAATCCTTCCCTCGAATAAAGGACCACCAAGCCTCTCCTCAAACGATCATTTATCCATCCACTCTCTGCCAACCAGAATTTTTCATTCTCTACTTCTCTCTAGTGTTGGGGTTAGGACACGTCCATGAAGTACCGGAGAGTACTACCTGACTTTGAGAGTTTTTTGCTCTTTGTAGGTCAACTCCTATTCACCGTGTTGAGATCAGGACACGTCCATGAAGCATCCGGAGCACACCGCCTATCCAATAGAGCTGATCCATGGATTACATCGTGATTTAATTAGGGCCCACCACCTTTTGTTCGGCATTCCGAGAATTCATCCATCATGGCTAACTCCGGGGTATGGCTCTGATACCACTTGTAAGGATTACAGACACCACATATCTCCACATTGGTATGATATTGTCCACTTTGGGCCTAAGCCCTCATGGATTTGCTCTTGGGCTATACCCAAAAGGCCTCATACCAATGGAGATATTTGTCCATCCTTATATACCCTTGATCCTCCCCATTTCTAACCAATGTGGGACTTTGGTCGTATACCCAACAATTTTTAGTTTGATCTTGAGGCTAAACATCTCATTGCAATCCACACCATGTTGCTAATGATATCCTTAATCACTAGTCGTGTTTTGTAACGTATAATTTCACTATTTGCATTCCTTTTTAATCGTGACACTCATTTGCTACCTACAATATTAATGTTAGGTTTCAATGATATGCAAATCCATGTACTATTTCACAGCAAAGCACCAAACATCTTATTTGTCATATTTTACCATTGATGATATTTAGAAGGTGTAACACGTTTATTCAAATTTAATTTTTTAATTTTTAAGAATATTTTAGTTATTTCATAGTACTTTTAATTTTTAATTTTATTTTTAATTTTTATCCGAATACAATTTCACCTCACATGATAATAATTAAAAAATTATTTTAAAAGTATCAAATTAGCCCTTGATGTCAATATTAAATTTTTTGCTTTAAAAGGTTTTTACGCTGAGATGAATTTGAAAAATTACCATTACACCTCATGAAAAGATATTAATACCCTCAATAACTAATCAGAGGTTTTTTACATGAAGAATAAAATCATCATTACATTGCTCCAACAAACATTGCCAACAAATCTACAACTATAGTAATTTCCCTATTAGTTTTAGCTTTTCTTAATACAAATTAGTTAGTTTGAAAGTTCTTTCTAGATAAAGTTCAAACTACGAGGTAATGTTTATTAATTAGACTACATATGAATAAATTAGATAAATAATTATTTTCTCTTATTTTTTGTTGTATTTTGTTTAGCGTGTAGGATTAATCATCTTAATTTGTGTTTGGTAAACATTGAGTAAAAAAAAATAATATATTATAATAACAATAAGACAAAATAATATATTATAATAATAATAATACTTGAGTGTTGATATATATTATTTTTTATTTTAATTTATATTGAACGCTAAAATTAATATCAGGATAAACCTTATAAGTCAATCTAGTACTTAACAAATCCAAAAATTAGATCAATTCAAGTTAGAAAAATTTTATCAAACTTGACTAATAAAAAAATTCAAGTTTGCTTGTAACTTGATTAAACTGTGTTAAAAACTTGATATATTTTTTAAAAAAAATACATAAAAAAAAATTAGGTCAAATCAAATGATCTGGACCTTATTTTTGATCACCCCCTAAGTTATATCTTAAAACTATAATAATAATTATTTATATTTTTATCTTGATAAAGTTGATATCTAGATAAAGACGTAAATCTTTTTTAGATCCCTTGTTTAATTTCAAAATTATATAAAAAAATTATTTTTATTATTATATTAACTAAATCAACACAAGTTTACGAGGTTAGGGTTAGGGTTTGCTGCAAAGTAAAACGATTAGCGAGAAATTTAAAGAAAATACTTTTTTTAAGAGAAATAGAAAGAAAGAGAGCAAATGCCCGAAGCGTAGAGCTCAACACGATAGAAGTATAAGGCTTTGATGGTAAATGATTTTTATAGTAAAGAGGGTGTAAGAGAGGGAGAGAGGCTGGGAGATATTTTGTTTGAGTTGATTTTAATGGCCTCGTGGTTCGTTGTTAATTTCGATTGAGCTTTTTGTTTTTTTAATTTATCTTTTACACTTACCTTTTCTTTTCTTTTTTTAGCCAAGATTGGATTTTAATGTGATTTATTAGGCAAAATCTATTTTTGCGTTTAAACCTGTATTTTAAAATATTAAATTAATATTTTTTTTAATTTTTTTTAGTAATTTTGATATAATGACATAAAAAAATATTTATATATTTTCTACATCATAATACTAAATTCATATAAAATATAGATTCTTTCATCAATTATGGTTTGATTTTAAAATAATATTTTATTTTTTAAAATGATATATATATATATTGTAATATTATTTCAAGAATCAATTATTATTATTTAAATGCTACTCATTTATTAAATGCACCATAAGAAGTGGACTTTAACATATATTATTTTATTTTATTTTTTAATCAATGGATATTCCAATTATTTTTCTTTATAGGTAAAACTTTTCCCTTTCAGCATCCTCTTAATTATAAAGGTAGCTATGTGATATTGGATGATCATTTATATCCTATATGTGGTAAGAGTGGCCATAAGAATATTCTTTTAAAATTCAAAAAGCCTTTTCTTTTCTTTTCTTTTTTTGGTGAGAGCAGTCTTTATTTTTCATTTAAAAACAAAATTCCTTTGATCCTCGTGTAGTTTAGTTTAGTTGCAATAATATTTTAATTTTATAATTTTGAAAATTAAACTTTATATTTTATAATTTATATATTATATAACCCTTATGCAAAAAAATTCAATAAATATATATATTTAAAATTTAATATATTCACTCGAGTTAGATTTTTTATCTTATTTTTAAAATTGATTATTTTTCTAATTTATCCTCAGCATTTTATTTGTTAATAATTAATCTTTAATTTTTTTTATATAAAATTGTCTTATTTTCATTTTTTTTTGAGTTATTAAACAAGATGATTGATATCTTTTTGAAATATTTAGAGAGTATTTTTTTTATTTTATTCTATTCATTATTTTTTAATTATTTTTTTAAATTAATTATGATTATTGAACTCTTTTAAATTAATAAACCGAGTTATAGATTTTGTACTTTAAAAATATTATTTTTTTTTCTAAAAAAAATTCACGTGGAAGCTAATTTTGAATTCAAAATAGCCCAACCCACCAAGGGTCCAAGACTACAAGAAGCCCATTTATTCACGATCTAATCCTCATGATTGCCAACCACTGCCAAGGCTGTCTTCATTGGTCATGGCTTCATGCTCACCATTTGTTCTTCCAATTAGAGCCAAGCAACAAGATTCAGGTAACTGTCTCAAACATCCATATACGACATGTTCTTCAAGTATAACGTTATATATCCACTCTGAATCTTGTTTCACAGGAATACATGGAACCAATTCTGGTAAGCAAGAAAATAAGATTCTTGGGGTCCATGATTTTTTTCACAACTCTTCAACTGCTAGACGTTGCTGTGTCAGAGTTAAGGTCAGAGTTCATATCATTCATCCTGTTTAAAATCATAAGTCTTGCTTATATTATGACTCTCTGAGCTCCAATGGTGGAGGTATTCAGACTTGCAAGAGCATATAAATGTTCATTTGTTGCGTTAATTTTCTTGACGGCACACCACATAGGCTACTCTGATTGTTGGTGTGATGATAGGCTGCTCCAGGGAATCGAAAAACGAAGCCGAATAGTATGATCTGTGCTGACTGTGATGGAAATGGTAAGCTAACTAAAGTTAAGTAGCCCATCTTCGAATTGTGATAGAAAATGCATGCATGCGGCTACTGATTTAGAGTTTTGTTTCGTTGTCCATTTACCAGGTGCTGTTCTGTGCTCTCAGTGCAAAGGCAGTGGAGTGAACTCTGCTGATCTTTTCAATGGCCGATTTAAAGCTGGTGATTCATGCTGGCTTTGTGGGTAAGTACTCATACAGGCTTTAATTATTACTTGATCTTGTGGACTGTGGCACACATGAATCTCTTCTTATTTATTGAGTTATCTTGCAGTGGCAGAAAGGAAATGCTGTGTGGGAATTGCAATGGAGCTGGATTCATCGGTGGTTTCATGAGCACTTTTGATGAGTAGAAGCATCTGTATGATACAATTGGATGGAGATATTCATGTAAATGCAGCCAGTCATGTGTGTAATCTGTTCAAATGGATAAAAACAAGATCCAATATGGGCTCCCTGACTGTTTCTGTACAGGTTCAACAGTATACAATGATATATGTAGATATCATGTTATTCTGTATTGATGTCAGTGATTATTAATTTGCATAAGATACTTTGATATTTCTTGAAACTGCTGGTGTACAAAACCAGACAGATCAGTCGGTAATGGAAGGAGTTGAGGTTTCTACCTTTCACTGTAGCAGGTGGAACTTCACAGTATCTCTGAATATTTATTGCGATAGCAGTACTAGCGAATCCTTCATCACATGGCTACCAAATCCGAACAAGACTAGAATTTTAGCATACTAGCTGGTGGCAGCATGCACATATGATCTGTGACGCCATCTGAGATGCTAATGTCTCCTCATGAACGCGCTCATCTGTTGTCGGGGCGAAGGAGTTGCCTCAGATTCAGGACAGAGCACATGAAAATTCATTGCCATTCAGCTTCAACCAATTTCACTTCTTTCACCCCTTTTCTTGCCAAAAACTGTGCACGCATCCCTCCCCTTTCGTTCAAGAAATCCAAGCCAATCACAGAAACTACAACCGCTGGAAACTCACTCCATTCACCTGCTGATACATCTTGAAGAATCTCACAATTACAGCCAAAGTAGTCACGGTTTGATCATTCTCGTATGCTTTAGACCCCAAAACATATCATTCATCAACGCGTCTTCTCTTTCTTAGTCGTTTTCTCACTCCCGAAACAAGGATGAATCAGCACCAACCCTTTGGTTTTAATAAGACAATCTCCTCTCCTCATTGTTCTGATTGCAACCTGGCGTGTTATGTTTCATCGAGCACTATCTCCAGAAAGAAACAATCGGAGAAAAATCAGCCTGCTTAATAAGCCAAGGGTCAGAGCTTGCATTGTTACAGAGTCATTCAAGTGAGCTGAAACAATCATCGTAACCAATCGGAAGGCGATTCTCCGGTGCCAAACGATAGTCAACAGAAAGGACAATGGACTGAGACGCCACAGATAAATCTCCAGGGAAGTGATGGAACCCAAGCCATGTGGTTGAGCAAAAGCGAAAGCAACCTCCGTGAAAGAAAAAAAAACTACAACCGGAAGCTGAATCATGGAATCTGGAGCATCAGGAAGGGACAATCTTGCAGTTAATAAGTCAATGGTCACATCTTTGAACTTGAATCCATTGGAAAATGATTTGGATGAGGTGGGGCAAACCGTTTTACCAACCCATCAAAAAAGACTTGCAGGAAGCCAGTTATCTCTGCAACTATAGACATTTTGGTTAACAAAATGAAGGTGATTAAGGCCCTGATATCTCACACAAAGCAATGGAGAATATAATGTAAGGATATAAAGGATCATATGGCTATGCTGATGAGTAAATGGCAATGTGCAAGGTCAGAGTCAAGAGGAATAGGATGATCATTTGAGGTTGCAATGCATTGATTAACAGGAAAACGATGTTAAATAACGTGATAACATGATGGGCAAAGCTGACTGGAAGATGCCATGATTACTAACACCAAAAAATGTTAGGTTGGTCATCTAAAGGAACCAGCCATCTCAGGATTTACAAGAGCCAAAATTCATGAATCATGATCATGTTTCTTTTCTTTGAGGTTAAGAAACTGTTGATGCACTTGATTCTGTGTTCTAATAAAATGTTCAGAAAAAATAAAGGGCAATTGGCCAACTTAATCTTCTGGTGTTTCTTCAAAATTGCTGATGCACTTGATCAGTCTGTTTTATTTTAATATTTTCTCTGAATATAAGCCAGTAATACAAAGTCAGAAAGATCAGTTAGTTGAGGCAGGAAATGGAGGTATGGGCTATGGCAATAAAAGGTTCAAGATGTTCTGTGTTGTGACACCTATCACCATCAGCCCTTCTGAAGAAACTCTGATAAACCATTTGTGGATATGCACTTCATTGAGAATATTTATTTCAATCTTTATTCATTATAATATTAGAGCTAGAGATCATTCCTACTAACATTTTATCAATTTCTATGATTTAGCAAACTGGAAGCAGGCACCTGTGATCTATATGAAAGACTCCTGAGATGCTAATGGATCTTCATAAACTCACTCATCTGTTGTTGAAGAATGAGAGTTGCCTCAGATTGGGGATAAAACACATGAAAGACATGATTTTGCCCCTCAGCTTCTACCAGTGTCACTTCTTTCACCCCTTTCTTTGCCAGAAACTGTGCATACATCACTCCCCTTTCATTCAAGAAATCCAAGCCAGCCACATAAACCGCCACTGCTGGAAAAGCACTCCATTCAGCTGCAGATACATCTTGCATCTCGAAGTTACATCCAAAGTAATCTCGGTTAGACCCTTCTGGTATACTTAGACCCCAGAACATGTCATTCATCGCCACGTCCCCTGGTGCCCCTTCAGACATCTCTTTCTTAGTCCTTTTCTCACTTCCAAAATAAGGATGAATCAACATCAATCCTTTGATTTCAACCTGATAGGTTTTACTCCTTACTGCCCTGATAGCAACCTGGTGTGTAATGTTCCCTCCAGCACTGTCTCCAGATAGAAACACTCGAGAAAGATCAGCCTGCTTAAGCCAAGGTTCAGAACTCACGTTGTTACTTAGCCATTCAAGTGAGCGGAAACAATCATCGTAAGCAATCGGAAGGCGATTCTCCGGTGCCAAACGATAGTCAACGGAAAGGACAATGGACTGGGATGCGATGGAGAAGTCTCCAAGGAAGTGATGGAATCCAAGCCAGGTGGTTGAGCAAATACAAAAGCCACCACCGTGAAAATAAACCACAACTGGAAGCTGACTGACAGACCCTTGAGTATCAGGAACAAACAACCTCGCGGTTATTGGCTTCGATGAGTCAATCACCACATCCTTGAACTTGAATCCATCGGAATATGATTCCGCTGAGTCAGGGACTGTTTCTGAGGCAAACCGTTTTACAGAGCCATCAGAAAAGACTTGGAGGTATCCAGGTGCTTCTGCAACAATGGACATTTTTGTTAAAGATGGATGTATTCAAGGAGATCAAGGCCTTGAAGTTTCACAGAAAGCAATGGAGACTGAGTGCAGGGATATAAGGGATCATACGGTTCTGCTGAGATATAAGTAAAGGTGATGGGCAGGTTCAGAGTCAGAAGAGGAACAGGATGGTCATTTAGAGGGCGTTAGGGAATCAATATTATTATTATATAAGCGGAATTGGCATGGAAATTTCATTCAAGAAATAAAGAAGAAGATGGAGTCTCTGTTAGGTTGATCACATAAAAATGTGCAATTAATTAGTCAACCCAACCTTCTCAGGTGCAGCAATAACCAAATTCATTAAAAATAACAAAAACTACGGATTTCAACGCGCCAGATAGGGGTCGAACCTATGACCTTCTGCTTAGGAAACAGACGCTCTATCCACTGAGCTACAGGCGCTTGTAGTTTCTACCGCTATGCAGTAAATATATTTTGTATGGTTTTACCTCATAACATCCCACTTTTCAAAAATATTAAAATAATATAATTTTATTTTTAATATTACCCGCCCAAAACTATTAAAAAACACTTAAAAATAATACTAATTCCAAGTTTTTTTTTTGCACTTTACAAAAAAAAAAAGAAAAATCACATTACCAAATACCCCGTGATGGCAATATGGATATTTTTAAACAGAACTTAAAATTCAACACATATATACAGGTGTATGTGTTACACAGCATTGGTATATATAATATTTATTATTTTATTATTTAATATATGCATGCATACTGCTCTTTTATTTTATACCGTATAATAAATAATATTCAGTTAATAAATAATTGAATAAATATCAAGCTATCTCAATATATAAATATAATTGAAACAGAGCCTTGAATATTCATTTATTAATAAAAGCAAAAACCATCTTCCCAGAAATATAAAATAAAAATTGAGTGAAGCCCAAGTATTAGTACAGGATAGATACATTTTGAGGTACATAAGTTGATAAAAATGATGTGAAATTAATTGGTTAGCAGCGAGATAAAGTCACAACCAAATTTTTATTCCACAAAAAAACAAATAGCAGGGCACCCTTCTAATATTTAAGAATTTACAGGAATAAAACGAAGAGTCACTAAGCTATGATTTAAGCACACCAATGTCACGGTATCAGAATCCATGTGTATAATATAAGAGAGAGAGAAATTAACAAGTTAGCTTTTCTGATTTTCTCGAAAAACAGTATGAAGAAGTCTATTTGGCTGCTTGTTCCAAGATATTAACTTTCTTCCAATCCCCCTCCTGTGTATTAACTTGCAAAGGGGGCAATGAATACACGCTTACGGTTGAGCTTCCACTCCGAATATCCTTCAAGACGCGAAGTGCTGACAGTGTTAGCTTCACGTACATGCTTTCCATATACTCTATCTCTGGGAGTTCGCTGGGAACCCTGAGCGACCTCTCTGAACTCTCAGTTGAAGTTTCGGTATCAAGGCCGCTTGTCTCATCAGTTATTTGAGGAGAGACCGATGGTTCTTTTCTAGAGAAAATATGATCCAGCATCGTCTCACACGCCTTAATAAGCTTGTTAAGTACATGAGTTGTGTAGAATGGCTGTTGCATAATCCTTTGGATGAAGGGCATGCGGACCAGAGCTCCGGTTCTCTTATCATATTTCTTCAGTATCTTCACTAGTCCTGCAAACAGAACGCAAAGATTCAGAAGAATAATTTCAAGTTGTTGAATAAGAAAAACCTCCATTCCAAGCACTTCTTCGACTTAGGCCTGGTTTAGGATAAGTAGCTGCCTCAGTGGCAGGTTTCTTTCTTGCCCTTTTTTTCCTCCCACTAAACAGGTGACCCTCATGCACGCAATACCAGAGACTTATCTCTATACAAGTCTAATCAATTCCCATCAAGTGCCACGACTGAGCTCATGTCAACTTAATATGCATTCTTATTTGCCATAGTCTCTCGATTTGCATGCCATTCACCATAACATTTACAATGTCACCTATAGGCTAGTTGCTCACAAGCATATAAATCATATTCAATGAACTGTCCATCACGCTTAATCCACAAAGATCACAGGACTTCACCAACCACAGAAAAGGGAGACAAGTACCTGTGTAGTTAAGGGCACTGTAATTCTCCAACAACACCATCTCTCCATGAAAATCCACTATCTCCCTCCCTACTTTCATCAGCTCTTCATTTGAATCCTTCACCTTTTCTGCTCTATCTTGTAGCTCCTGCATTGCAACCACAGCCCAAAAGTCACATTTCAATTAAAATACATGTCAACTCAACCACATTCTCCCAAATCCCATCACTTTATAAAAAGAAATGCACTTCAAGTCTATAAATTTCACTCTTTTTTTCATGTTCATGTCGACCAATTACTTGAATTCTACATCACCCATTAAACACACAAATTCCTATCTTCTACAAATACAATTCAAACCCAAAAAGTTCATTCAATACACTCGATATCACTCGCATGCAAATGAGCCCTGAATCCAGATTACCCCCCTCTCGCATTCATGTGGGACCCACTTGAAAAGGACGGACCATGATCCATGAGATAACCTGCTTTCTTTCTTTTCTTCTCTTCTTCTTCTTCTTCTTCTTTTTTCCCATATACTCACTAGCAATTTCATAAAAACCGTAAGAAAAAATATGTTTTCTACCCAAAACCCAATCACTGAAGACATATTAATATTGAAAAAAAAAACATGTAATATCAAATAAAAAAAGGCCAAGACCAAACAAACAAACATGAACTACAAAAATAAAATCTAAATCGAAATTAAAATTCAAATAAGCAAAAAAATATACCTTCCATTTGATAACATAATCCTCTTCTTTCTCGACAATAAAAGAATTAAACTTCTCCATCTCATCTTCCAAAACCCTAACAAAATCAATTACCTCCTTCTCCACCTCACCACTTTCCATTTGATCATCATCCAATCTAGGCCGTTTATTCAGTGGCTTATCACCCTCCTTAGGATAAATTAACTTCAATTGTTTCTTCAGATCTTTATAAGATAAGAACTTATCTCTCCAATCTGGCAACGTTTCCTCCATTAAATTACTTAAGCTCTTCCAGAACTTCATTGTTTTCCTCACCGCACCAGATCACTGCCGCTGGAGAAGACAATCGTTAAATGAATGGTGATGGCAATTGTTTACTTAACTTTTCTGATTATAAGAGATAATTTTGAGACAGAGAGCAAAGAGGAACGAGAAAAGAGAGGCGGCTGGCTGTTTGTCAGTTAGAGAGAGAGAATGCGGGGCGTAAAGCAGAATAGAATATTCGTAGGAACTCGAATATCCTCTTTGTGCTTGTCTCCTCAGAGAGTGAGAGGACATAATCTTTTCTGATGACTACAAATTGATCCCTAAACTATAACTTATATTTTCATAATGCCATCAAAGTTTCAATATTAACCGATTTTAGTCTTGAATTAGTAGGTTTTAATCAGTGCTGTCCTTTATCAGAAGAATTTATTTGTATAGTAGGAAGCAAAAACAAATCAAATTAAATTAAATTATATGCATACAATGATCTTTCTCATTTTTCAGATAAGTTGGTTTTATCAAATTTAAATAAATAATTTTATTTGATATGGTTTGATAATTTTTTGCTTTTTTTATTCAAAAAAATAGTATATAATATCAAATTATTTTTTTCTTCTCACGTAAATATAAAATTTATCACAAAAACTATTTATGAATCCCAATTTTGCGTGAGAAAAAGGAAAATAATTCTTGAAATACTAAATAATTAACAGGGTAAACATCAAATTTCAAATTAAATTATATGTTTGTTATAATTTTTTATTTAGATTGCGCCCGTGTATAATCATGTGTTGCTTTATTTGGTGATATTTTTTTAGTGTTATATTATGTAATATTAAAAATAATTTTTAAAAAATAAAAAATATTATTTTAATATATTTTTAAATAAAAAAAATTATTAAATTTTAATAATATATGTTGTAAATAATTAGTGGCATGCCACGTGCTTTTGTTTGTAACTGCATACCCAACCAAAACTTTTTTATACGAATATGACAATGATATAAAAATCATCTTAACAAAATAAAATAAATAAATATCAATGAAATTATAATAATATACAAAATAAATTATAATTTAAATAATTATTATAGCACACTCAAGTTGTTATTGGTTGATAATATTTTTCATTGTTGATTATTTATTTCATTAAAAAAATTTAATGGTACCAATAATATTATAATTCAAGCTTTAGTATACTTATAAAATCTTTATATTTATTTATTTTTCTCTGTTTTTTCCTCACATACATCCTATTAACCCTTTTTAAATGTCATGGTTCTAAGAATATATTTGAATAGTTGTAATTATTTTTTAAGTTTTTTTATTTAAAAATATATTTAAAAAATATTTTTTATATTTAAAAAAAATTATTTTTGAATTCAATGTATTAAAATTATTTAAAAATATTATAAATATATTAATTTAAAATGAAAAAAATAAAAATTAAATTAATTTTTTAAAAAATATATTTTTAAAATATAAAAATAAGTAAGAACTTAAATGTACAAGGTTAGAATGTTACATTTTTTAATTAATGCTTTTTCAGTAATTTATTTAAACTGGATTACTTTACTAGTATTTTTTTTTTAAAAAAAAACATGTTAATAAGCAAAAATAGCAACCCCAGGCGGGGAAAAGAGAAAGTGACCTCAGCTAAAGAAAAATGGTCTCTATTTCTCGGAACAACTTCTTCAAGGAGGTAAGCACAAGTCCAAAGTTACTTCACATGCAGGCTGATGACCAAGACAGCTTCCCGTACAAGCTACTAACCAAAACACATGCTATATATATATCACCTTTGTTCTCCTTGTTTAGCAAACTCACTGAAAACACATGAAGATTGTCTCAATTCTAGCTTGATCAGGATCGTAACTTTAAAAGAGATAAACAGAAAGGTTAGTACTTTTATTTTGATGATACATTATTGTGTGATTCATTTTGATTTAGATTGTGCATGTGTATAATGACGTGTCCTGGGTTTTGCAATGGGGGAACGGGTTCTGTTTCATGAAAAGGGGTGATGGGGTTTGATAAAATGGTTGTTTTTCGTCATCTTAATAGTATATGATGCATTGGTTTAGATTGTTCACGTTTTAGCAAGTGTGTCCTGGGTTTCGCTATGGACAGATGGGTTCTTTTTAGTGAATGGGTTGATGGGGTTTGTTGAAATCCTGTCTGGTTGCTGAGAAGGTGTAAAGAGAACGGAACTAAGGTATTTTTATTTTATTTTATTTTATTAAAGCTGCAAACTTTCGCAAATGGATTGTTTCTATTTGGTAAACTTGTTACAAGCATGGGAAAGTGCCCTTTTTTTAGTTTAATAATATATGATCATGTTTTTCACTGGTTTAGATTGTTTATATGATAATTAGTTTGTCCCGGGTGTTGCATTGGAAAAATGTTGTTCTTATATGAAATGGGTTGATGGGGTTTGTTGAAATTCTGTTCGGTAACTAATAAGTGTTAAGAGAATTGGAATTTGGGTTTTTTTTATAAAAAAAAATAAGTCAAGGCCCCATACTTCTCAATTGAGTTGTTTCTATTTGTAAACTTGTTAAAAGTATTTTGCTTAGCGGGAAAGAGCTTTTGTTTTGTTATTTTGATGTATACGATATTTGACACGTTTGATTTATTTTGATTGTGTGTTAACTAGTGTGTCCTGGGCTTTGCTGTGCACCAGTGGGGCTTCTTGTGGAGCACATTAACATGGCTCATTTGAAATTCTGTTTGTTACTGAGAAAGTGGAAGGAAAATTGAAACAGGCACGGTTTTAGATTAAAGCCCCATGTTTTCAAATGAGTTGTGTCTTTTTGGTGATTTTCACAAGTATTCGAGACCATGTCTATGTGGGAAGTTGAATACTTTGGTTTTGTGTTAATGGGGTTAAATCAAAATTCTGTTACATTTGAAATATGCAGTCAAAGAATGAAATTTTGATAGTCTGTGTTGTAAATGATTAGTGGTATGCCATATGCCTTTGTTGGTAAATACATATTTAAGATTCTTTCTAGAAAAAAATTCCAGTCTTGAGCTTTATATTTCGTTTGTTGTTGGCACTTGTTGTGAATTTGTTATTTCATTCGTTTATTTGAGAGAATGTGTCGGGTTGATGTTCAATGTGTTGCAAGAAAGTATAAATTTTAATATCTCTTTTCTGTTTGTCATGTTTTCTTTAACAGGTTCTAGTTAGAAGATTTTGCTAGAATCTTTAGCAGCAGGTGAATCTTTAACAATAGAATGGAGGCAGAAGGAAGTGCGAAGGAAACAGTGGTAACCCAAGTTAGTGTTGGTGGGTTTGACATTCATGTCACTGCAAAAGATCTTTTGGAATACTTGAACAGAGCTATTGGACTTGTTTGGCGGTGTAGATTGAAGACTTCGTGGACTCCTCCTGAGTCCTATCCCAACTTCGAGATCACCGACATCACAAAGATCGAAAGGACAGAAGATTATAGGAGAGTGGTGCCCCATGCATTTGTGCATTTTGCCTTACCTCAATCAGCAACTTGGGCTATGAATGCTTCAGAGCGCTGCGAGCTCTTCTTGAATGACAAAGCATTGAAGGTTAGCTTGGGGCCTAAAAATCCTTTCACCTTGAATCAGCAGAGGAGGACAACAACTCCCTTTAAGCTATCTTATGTGGGCTTTGAGATAGGGAGCTTGGTTAGTCATGACGAGTTCTTTGTTGGTTGGAGAGGACCTCCCTCTGGTGTTGATTTTCTAGTAGATCCTTTTGATGGAACATGCAGGTTTTGTTTCTCTAGAAATACTGCTTTCTCCCTCAAAAGCACATCTGAACATGCTGTTATAAAATGTGATTTTAAAGTGGAGTTCCTGGTGAGAGACATTAATGAGATCATACAGTACACTGAAACATCATGTCTAGTTCTTTTGTTGCAGCTGGCTTCTGCACCTTGGGTCTGGTATAGAACTGCTGATGATGATATTGAAGCATGGGTTCCTTTTGATTTGTTGGATGATGATGATCCTTGGATCCGGACCACAGATTTTACAGCGAGTGGGGCTATTGGTCGGTGCCATTCTTATAGAGTGTCAATCCCTCCTCGTCATGGTTCAAAGTTGAGAAAGGCTGTGAAATATCTCAAGGAACAGAGGGTTGAGGTCCTTCAGGAGGAAAACCACAGACGACGGATCAGGATTTTGGATGAACCGGACTTTGGAATGCCCATGTCAGATCCATTCTTTTGTATTCATCACAAGGAGGGAATAGCTTTTGAGGTTTTGTTTTTGGTGAATGCTGTCATGCATAAAGGCATATTCAATCAGCATCAATTATCAAATGACTTCTTTGACTTGTTGAGAAATCAACATACTGAAGTCAATGTGTCTGCACTGAAACACATCTGTACTTACAGACGTCCTGTGTTCAACGCTTATAAGAGGCTTAAAGCTGTCCAAGAATGGTTGCTGAAGAACCCAAACCTTTTTAAAAATCCAAAACAGTTGGGCGACATTGTAGAGATTAGAAGGCTGGTCATCACTCCAACTAAAGCCTACTGCCTTCCACCTGAAGTCGAACTCTCCAATAGGGTTTTGAGGAAATACAAGGATGTTGCTGATCGATTTCTCAGAGTTACCTTCATGGATGAGGGCTTGCAGAGAATGAATTCAAATGTTCTAAACTATTACGTTGCTCCTATTGTCAGAGACATCACATCTAAGTCCTTCCCTCAGAAAACAAGAATCTTCAAACGAGTGAGGAGCATTCTGACTGAAGGGTTTTATTTATGTGGTCGGAGATACTCCTTTTTGGCCTTCTCAGCCAATCAACTGAGGGACCAATCTGCTTGGTTTTTTGCTGAAGAAAGAAATGTAAGTGTGCTAGATATTAAAAGCTGGATGGGGAAGTTCACCAATAGGAACATTGCAAAGTGTGCGGCAAGAATGGGTCAGTGTTTCTCCTCCACTTATGCGACTATAGAAGTTCCACCAGAGGAGGTTAATTTTGATCTTCCTGATATTGAAAGGAATGGTTATGTCTTCTCTGATGGCATTGGCATTATCACTCCAGATCTTGCCAGGGAAGTTGCGGAGAAACTCAAGTTAGATATTGATCCCCCCTGCGCTTACCAAATCAGATATGCTGGTTGCAAAGGAGTGGTGGCTTGTTGGCCGGGGAAAGGCGACGGTGTCCACTTGTCTTTGAGGCCGAGCATGAACAAGTTCCAATCAAACCATACGACTTTGGAAATCTGTTCTTGGACTAGGTTTCAACCTGGTTTCCTAAACAGGCAGATAATTACACTGCTCTCCACTCTCAATGTTCCTGATGCAGTATTCTGGAAGATGCAGGAAACCATGGTCTCCAAACTAAACCAAATGTTTGTTAACACGGATGTTGCATTTGATGTCCTCACTGCATCATGTGCTGACCAAGGGAATGTTGCTGCTATAATGTTGAGTGCAGGTTTCAAGCCTCATAAGGAACCTCATTTACGAGGAATGCTAACTTGTGTAAGGGCTGCACAACTTTGGGGCCTTAGAGAAAAGGCTCGAATTTTTGTTCCCTCGGGAAGATGGTTGATGGGCTGCTTGGACGAGCTAGGGATGCTTGAACAAGGCCAGTGCTTTATTCAAGTGTCAAATTCATCTCTGGAAAAATGTTTTATGAAGCATGGCGCAAAGTTTAGTGAGGCCAAGAAAAATCTTCAAGTTGTCAAAGGGACTGTGGTCATAGCTAAGAATCCCTGTCTTCATCCTGGAGATGTAAGGGTTTTGGAAGCGGTTGATGTCCCAGGACTTCACCACTTGTATGATTGCCTTGTCTTCCCACAGAAAGGTGAGAGGCCCCACACAAATGAAGCTTCTGGAAGTGATCTTGATGGGGATCTCTACTTTGTCACCTGGGATGAAAACCTAATTCCTCCCAGTAAGAGGAGCTGGATACCCATGCAGTACGACGCTGCAGAAGCTAAACTTCTTGCTCGTCCTGTCAATCATCAGGTATCTATGTGCTTTATTCAAATATTACCTCTGAAGTTTGTGGAATATTGTAGTGCTTGTAATGTTATCTGCAAATATATTTTTCACTCCTGTTACCTTGAGAGAGTTTCTTCATCTCCTTTACGCTGTAAATTGGGTAGCTCATACATGTCCCTAATCTTAAGCATAATACCCATGTGAAGAACCTTCATGCCAGTTTTAACTTTCATAAACATACTGGAAGGATTTTTTGTATTTTTGTCTCTTTTAATCCAGGATATATGATAGCAGTTCTCAAGTTCATTATCATCAAACTTTCTGAGCTGCAAGTCTTGTATCTGCACCTTCTCTAAACCATTTGCATGCATCAGACATCAGGGGCAACTAGTTCATGCAATGTTAGGAGTTTGGGCATTATAGGAGTGCAGGTTCTGATTTTAATAGAAACCTTTCTGTGTAAAAATGCTGAAGGATGCCAGTTTCCAAACTCCTTTTCCCTGGGTTCCACCCGAAGGAAGGTTATAACCGGCTATTAGCCTTCTTATAAAAACAAGAAAAACTTTGCTGCATCATTCTAATTGTACTACGTTGCTGAACTGGAAGAACAGATATGAGGGGAAATCATGCTTGGCAGAAACTGATATATTTTGTATCGTGTATACATTTCTGAATACCGCTGAGGATTCGGATTGGAGGTCATTTAATTATTTTGTGGTTGGGGGATAAACCGTGTAGAATGCCATGCATGCCACCGAGTAAATTACTAATGTTTTGTATTTATGTCATACAGGATATTGTAGAATTCTTTGCAAAAAACATGGTGAACGAGAATTTAGGGGCAATATGCAATGCACACGTGGTTCATGCTGATTTGAGTGAGCATGGTGCTATGGATGAGAAGTGCCTAACGCTGGCAGAGTTAGCCGCTACAGCTGTTGATTTTCCCAAGACTGGGAAAGTTGTTACGATGCCTTCATATTTGAAACCGAAAGTGTACCCAGATTTTATGCGGAAAGAGGAATACCAGTCCTACAAGTCAGAGAAAATTTTGGGAAGGCTATATCGCCAGATAAAAGATTCTTATGATGAAGATGTAGCTGCATCTTCTGAGTTTAATCTCGTGCCTGGTGATATCCCTTATGATTCTGATCTTGAGGTGGTGGGAGCTAGTGATTATATCAATGATGCCTGGGGTCAGAAGTGCTCATATGATGGGCAGTTGAATGGCCTTCTTTCTCAGTATAAAGTGAAGAGGGAAGAAGAGGTTGTAACAGGGCACATATGGTCTATGCCGAAGTACAGTAGCCGGAAGCAAGGAGAGCTGAAAGATAGGCTTAAACATTCTTACAATTCTTTAAAGAAAGAATTCAGGCAAATCTTTGAGAAAATGGATTTAGAGTTTGAGCAACTTGAGGATGGTGAAAAGAGCAAGCTTTATGAGCAGAAGGCGTCGGCTTGGTACCAGGTTGCCTACCATCCTCATTGGGTGAAGAAGTCTCTTGAGTTACTAGATCCAGATGGTGCTGGTACTTCAGTGATGCTGAGCTTTGGTTGGATTGCAGCTGATTACCTTGCTCGGATCAAGATTCGGCATAGCGAAACGGGAAATGTTGACTCTGCTAAGCCTGTCAACTCACTGGCCAAGTATCTTGCTGACAGAATGTGACCAGCATCTGAAAGTGTTACCTAGTTATGTATTGTGGCCGTGATACTTTTTGGCTGCTATGCCACTCTGCTATAATATTGTTAATACTAGTAACTGTCGTGTTTTTGTTATATAAGATGCTGGATTTTGAACTGGTATCATCACTGGTGCTAATAGTGTTCTCATGTTGCAATGACAGTCCTTTGGAATGATCTAGTGGTTTTATTTCCTACGATCAGGTCAGAAAGCTTGGAAGTCATTTTTTTTTCTTTTTCTAGACATGAATATTTGTAACAGACACAAGTAGATATATCCTAGCAGTTGAGGGTCGGAATAACGTAAATAAATAAAGCCCTCTCCGGGCAGGAAATGATCTATTGAAGAGAGAGAACTCCACCTCTGGAGAGGATATAACACATTGAAATAAAGGAATTGGTTGATTCCTCCCATCAGACAGATCAACGGCACCGGGCACAGTCAGCTAGGAAGCACTAGCTAGGCAAGTCATACTGGGAATGTTGTTCCACACATTGGCTCAATTCTACCTTCCACATCAAATTCTTCCTTCGCCCAGCTGAGAGGACTTTCTCTCTTCCTAAACTGGAAATGCACGCTTTTATTTATTGAGGCTTTCAAGATCTTAGTACTCACCCCCCTTGCGTAACCCCCTTACCCTAGCGGTTGTATATCTGTTTACTTTTTGTGAAGCAGGTTTGAGTTATAATGATTTCAATTTCTTTTGTTATTATCATGTAGGGGGGGGGGGGATCCATCTTCTATAGTGTTGCCTGAGTCTCAATGGGCCTCCTTGTGATGTTGATTCGGTGCACAGCCTGGAGCTGCAGGACTGAACTGCAACCATACACTTTCATGTATCTGGTTTCAATGGAACTTTTATTATTATTATTATTATTGAAACTTGATTTATCACAAGTTCATATAGCATATGATGTGGATTGCTATTGTTCAAGATTTATAATTTTTTAGTAGCCTGGTTAGATTTTCCAGTTAGTTCTTTTATTCTGCTGCAGGAACCCAGAAACAGTTCTATCATACTTGCACGAAATTAAATTAGGATCTATCAGTTCTTTTTTAGAGATGGTTGGCTCTGTATGGTAGCTGGCTGCTCTACTCTATCCTGATATACAGAGCAGGAAGAGAGGATTGGTCAAATTGTCAACGTGTAGTGAAGCTTTTCTCAGTTCTGTTCAGTCCTGAATCAGGAATGAGAGAGCGTGCACTTGATGTGGAATTGCTTGCAAATTTTTTCTTGTCACAGTGAAATATTCTTCCGTTTTTGGATGTCCAAATTAGCATGAATATCTAGATTTATATAAAAATAAGAAATATTATTTTTAAGATTTTTGATTCAGACATCAATAACATTACATAATTATATTAAAAAAATTATAAAAAAATATAATATTTATAAAATATAATCATAATTTTAATTTTATTCCTCATAATTTTT
This sequence comes from Populus ilicifolia, assembly GCA_015708895.1. Taxonomy (NCBI): domain Eukaryota; kingdom Viridiplantae; phylum Streptophyta; class Magnoliopsida; order Malpighiales; family Salicaceae; genus Populus; species Populus ilicifolia. The sequence goes on along the minus strand of SRLM01000327.1, from coordinate 1,127,800 downwards.
TTAGCATACATAACTCTATGTTTGTACAGCTATAGAAACTAGATGCTATCTAAGATTAAAAGTAATTTAATGAAGTAAAAAAATAGCACATTAATGTTATATTTTTCATGATATATTAAAAATCCAATGCCGAATAATATAATTCACAACTATAAAATCACTGCATATCATTTTTATTCATTTTATTATAAACAATTATTTTAAAAATATTTTAATCAAATATACTATTTTCTACTCAACAATAATTTTAATTATAGATTCAATCAAACATATATTTTAATCTAACAAGTCAAATTTAAAAGAACTTTTGTAAAATTTATTTTTCTAATCACTATAAAACTAAATATTCATTTAGAATATCAAATTATTATTATAGACCACAAAAGCAAATGTTAAATGAAATATAAAGTATTTATCACCGATATTTTTTTTTTTAAATTAAAATGGGTGTTCGGATCAGCTTGGGCATATCATGACTAATCCCGTAAACTCTGAAATTAATAACCATGTAAAATTTTAGTAATCATTATATAAACAATTAAGAATTTAAATCTGAGATTATAGAGTGAGCAAACCTTTTAGTTACAAGTTTTTATCACTTGAATACTATCTAGATAATTATATAATCTAATAGGTTTTTATAAGTGTTTTTATTAAATTATTTTTTAGGTAAATATTTTTTATGTTCCAATTTTATTTATATTTTTTAGGGGAAGTTTTCTATCCCAAGCATGCTAATTTTTATGAGGCAGAATTAATTTTCCAAAACTTATTTTGCCGACCAGCATCTCTTCCGGTAGATGTCTACATCGATCCTAGGAAATTTCAAGCTTCATCTTTATTCTTGGAACAGTAATATAAATTAATATTTCGTAGAAAAACACACATATATGATACATTATTATCACAATGGCGATGGTGCGCTTTCATTAATTAATTGTATGAAAAATGCTTTAATGATGTAAAGTGGCATCAGGCTTTCTGTGCCAGACACCAAATTAATTAATATTTTGTTTCAAAACAAGCTTGTATATGTATTTTTTTTTATTTTTAATTCCATCGCATTAAAACTATTAAAAATAACTAAAAAACACAAATTTTATGTTTAATTGAAATGACTGAAAGAATATTAATTTAATGTAATATCTTTGCACTTGTTTCACAAACCTGTTTTTTATTATTATTATTTTTTAATGAAAAAAATGAGTGCCGATCTTACATGACTTATCATAAGCCAAGTACTCTTATCTTTTGTACTAACCATAGGGGGTTAATTCTTGAGTCTTTTCTAACAATCAATACAAATGAAAATACAGCAACGTATTCTTCTACAACTTCATTCTCACATGTATTCAAGTACTTGTATTTTTATGATTAAATTCGCACACCTATAAACAGGCAGGTAGGTATGCATGCCCCATGTCACGCTCATCTAATGAATACTCGAGCCACTCTTTAGAAAAAGTATATAATATATGTACCTTTTCCACGACTGCAGCTGCAAATGCACAAAATCACAGATGAACACCATGTGAATTCACCATGTTATTGGCTGATCATTCTCCTTGCAAATCAGGCAAACTGGTTTTATAAACACTCCACAAGTTATATCTAGGCTTGTGGTACCTAATCAACACAACTTGCATTGAGAAATTGTGTAAGGGTTCAAAGCAAGTGATTATTGGTTTGTAAAATATTTCCAGTCACCAATCACAAGAACAAATAAGTTCCTTAAACCATGGAGATAATGAGGTGGGATTCTGTGATTGGCAACTATACATGGAGGAATTGGACAAGAGACTGGAGAAGGGATTCTTATACTAGCTAGCTACCATGGAGGACATGCATGCATGGACAAGGGGGTCAAGGAAGGTTTAATGTCTAAACCCCACAAGAAATAGAGGTAAATTAATGTCAATTCCGATTAAGCAGTTCTTCTATCATTTGCATGGCAATTCTATCCTCGTCCTCCGTACCATTTTCCGGCTCAATCTCAACCGTCGACGATGACTCTGCCCTCTTGTTGTAATTTCCAAGCTCCACCTTCATGACCCAATTTGAACTTGAACGAGAACCAGCTTTCTTCTGCCACACACCAATATGAGAGTTATCATTATCAAGCCTCAGGCAAGTGAGTGAAGGAGAAGGGTCTTTGCCGCAACACTTTCTTAGCTTTGAGTTGAGAAGCTCAGCCAGTGCCTTGGCAGGCAAGGGGGAGTTGTCATCTTTGCCAAGATTTGTGTCTTGATCAAGGTGAGTACTTGTCGGGAAATTGGTCTTGGCACTCTGTCCATTCATCAATATAGCTGCTTGATCATACGCTCTTGCTGCTGCCTCAGCTGTCTCAAATGTCCCCAGCCACACCCTCCTCTTCCTGTACACAAAATAAACAAGAAACATTGAATTAATACCCCAAGCTAGCCCATATCACCACCTTCTCTCTGCATTAAAGAGAAATGCCCATATCATAATGTGGCTAGCTTGCTAGCTAGCTAGGTTAGAGGTCTTTATATTTCCCAAGGAGGTAGATGATCTTATTAATGAAGTGAGTGGGTGAGGGGGAGAGACTTACAGTAATGGGTGGCGAATTTCAGACACCCAAGAGCCCCACTGGCGTTGCCTGACGCCTCTGAATTTCTTTGATTGTACCATGTTTAGGGAGAGGCAATCTAGAAAAATATTGCAGAGATCATAATGATAATGGTAAGTACGAGAGTGATCGGAGAGAAGCGAATGTGTTGTGGTGAAGAGGTAAATATGAAAAGTGGACCTTGCACTTAATATGTAGACAAATTTATGTGAATTGTCGGTGAATTGGATGGGAAAAGTCTAAAGCCGCAATAAAGATTTCACCTATACATGAACTGGTGTTACGGAAAAACTTTGGCTACTTTCATACCAACCGGAATAAATGATAACATACTCATTGATTTGCCCAGCTGAGCAACATCTAACACGATCTACCAATGAAATTAAGAGGAGTTGAGAAGAATCCTTAGGCTATAGCTTAGATAATCAGGTTTCAAATTTGATTTCTCGAGATATTAGATTGAATTTTACAAGTCTCAGAATAATTAAAAACTTATTTCTTGATTAATTTTAAAATTTATAAAATTAATTTAAATATATATAAACTAGTTTAAATATTTGTATGAATAAATAAATAAAAAGTAGCCAAAGAGCTTACATAAATATCAACACCAAAGTACACATGCATGCAAACATTGTGCATGTAACTTATTGCTAGAAAAAATAATTTGAAGGATTAAGCTTTTTATTGCTTCGTGTTTTTGTTTGAGAATGTGGTTGTAATTATTTTTTAAATTATTTTTTATTTAAAAATGTATCAAAATAGTTTTTTTTATTTTAAAAAAATATTTTTAATATCAATACATCAAAATAATCTAAAAATATTAAAAAATATTAATTTGAAGTAAAGAAAAAAAATAAAAAAATTTAATTTTTTTCAAAAGAGCTTTTGAAACACAAAAAATAATAATTTCCATACTACAATTATGTTTCTCAAAACATAAAATTCTTGTATATTTAAGTTAATAAATATAAGAGAAGAAATAATATGCAAAGAAACATAAGGAAATAATATGTAGGGAAACATAAGGAGTATATGTTGTTTTATGAGTTGGTATCTAGCCATGTTTTACCAAGCAATAATAAGTACAAGGAGCAAAATGAACATTGAAAAGAAAAAAAAATAAATGAAACAAAGCATTTTAGATAAAATGGCACGATTTCATGCAATGAGCAATAAAAAAAATCTCTTTTTTTATTGATCTTGAAATAGTTTTTCTTTAAACCATTTGAGGTTTTAACAAAAAAAAAATTCTTATAATTTTAATCAGAAATAATAAGATAAATTTATAATTTTGCATTTAAGTCAATAATACCTAAAACTTAATTTCAAGTATCATTAAATGCTTATACTTTTTTTTCAATCAAAACCAGCAGCATTTCAATAAAAAAAAGTCTGCCATGGTGTCCAACCTTCATGGCATACACGTCTATAGAAACTTTTACTGTAGACTCATTTACTTTTATCTTTTTTATATTTTATTATGGATTGTAAAATCTTTACTTGGTACTCAAACTTTTTATTTGTACAATTGAGCTCTTTTAAGCTCAAATTGAAACCCAATTACATTTTTTTTTAAGGGTGAGGGTTGAATTAAAATATAGAAGACTAAAGTGAAAAATATGAGTAACATAAGTGACTGATTTGAAATTTATTTTCAAGTTTCATTTTCATCCCCTGTCTTTTTTATATATTTGGTCACCAACCCTTATAATTTTAAAAATATATATTTTGGTATCAAACTTTTTTTTATTTGTTTGGGTGGATGAGAGAGAAGAGACCATTGAAACTCAACTTAAAAAAAAAAAGTTATCATTGAGAAAGATTTAGGTTTTCAAAATAGTCTAATATTATATCAAAATATTCTATATGATGAGGGGTTATGATTAACTATGTTTTTTTACCTTGAAAATACATAAAAATCATATTTGAACTTAGTAAGCTTTTTAGTTTTGTAACATCTTCAAATTACAATGTCATGAAATTTTAAATATTTCTTTACTAATTTCAAGTATTGAATAATATATCCAAGATTGTGAGATTTTTTTTAAAAAAAATTCAGTAGAGTTTTCTTTATTTTTTTTATGTTACCAAGTTATTAATTTATGATTTTCCCCCAAAAAATTTTACAAGTTCTAGGTTAATTTTAGATTTCAAGGTGGTTTTTTTGTTTTGTTTTTGGAGATCATGAATTCGTTTAACAATATTTATAGAGTGTTTTTTATGTTTGGGTTAAGTAAAAGTTTGAAATGAGTTTTAAGTTAAAAAAATCTTGTTTTTAGTTAAAATGAATAGTCAACATGTTGTTATTATATTTCTGGTTGTTGTCTTTTTTGTTGAAAAGAATTTTGGAATTAATAGGCGTCGTGCCATCTTTTTTATCCAATCAAATAAACTTGTTAAAAACAACCTAGTAAATAAGTCATATTACGATATTAAATATGTTGGCTTACATCTATCTCTTAGTTTTTTATAAGTTTTTTTTTAATTATTGTTATTGATTTTTTTTATTTACATAAATTGTTATTGATTTATTTGATTATATATTACATGAGTATTTTAATTTTTTTTAGAAAATAGCATGCATACTCAAGGCATTTTTTAAAAGAAAAATTTACAACCCATGGTGACATGTGGGTCATATATCTAGTGTGTGTATAAAAGTCACCGTAACTTCTAAATTAATCCAGTTTTGTATCTATTTTTTTATTTTGTTTTAATAAAAAAATTAGATATTAAAAGAAAAGCTAAAGCATGTAAGAAAGTTTTGTAACTTTTTTTTATAAAGCATGTAGATTGCTTTAATGTTTTTTAATAGTTAATTTTAACAATCAACATTGATAAATAGCTAGAATACATGGTTGTTTTTTTTTTTTTTTGCTTTTTTGTGTTGCTAACATATGTTTCAACAAGTTCCGGTCTTAGGTCAGCTAATTTCAAGATTGACTTGTTGGGTTAGGCTAAGTTTTAAAACTTTAGCTTGAATATATGGTTTTTCTTATTGATTTTATTTTTTTAATATTAGAATGGTTAAAAATTTAGTTTTATAATTTTAATTTTTTAATAAAGCAAAACTAGTGATTAATACATTGTTCGAGATTAAATGCTTTTAAAAATATATTTAAAAAATATTTTTTTAATTATAATTTTAAAATTTAAAATAAAAATTAAGAGATCATGGAACAATCTCAAAATAAATCTCTTATGTAATCTTATTTTTTTTCAGTGCATGTTTGATGTTATAGTAAATATTATTTTTTAAAAGTATTTTTTATTTAAAAAATTTATTTTT